>VDFB02190090.1:0-12578 GCA_007258455.2 Sequoia sempervirens
AAACTATTCACAAAAAGGTATCTTAATCTATAATATTTATTGGGGGTGCACGAGAATTCATTTTTTCAAGGGCATCTTAGTTCTTTCTCACTCACTCTACTTTGGGGAGCCTTTCTCTCTTTTGGGGGAAAATTTTTCCTATGGGTTTCTCCTTTTCTTCATTTATGAGAGTTTCTTTTATACATAAGGATCTCATTCAACCATTTTTCTAGGATCCATTTTGTTTCTCCTAAGTTATTCAAGGATTCAAAAAATGAACACAATAATGTAATTGTCTTGTATTCATCTTTGACTTGTACACCCATACTAGATAATTGACATATAAGAGTATTGAAAATATTTAAATGATCAACAATTTTTATACCTTCATTTACAAACTATAAAGATCCCTCTTCAAGTAGATTTGATTTGTCAAGGACTTTGTTATATAAAACCTCTCCATTTTACTCCATAAGCTTGTAGTTGTATCCTCTCCAACAATATTAAAAAGAACATCATGTACTAACACACAACCGAATTGTGCTCAGAGCTCTTGTATCAAGGTCCTCCCAATCTTCATCAGTCATATTTGCAAGTTCTTTGACTTTCCAACTAATGCTTTTGTGCAATCCTTGTTGCACTAACAAATCACGTATCTTGAGATTCCATAGCTCAAAATTAATCTTCCTATTGAATTTCTCCACCTCGAGCCTTGCATTTGAAAACTTTTCCATTTGATGCTACAAAACAAACACCAAATACTAACATAGATGTTGTAAAAATACCTACTTTGATACCACTTGTTGAAAAATGGAAACTTAAAACCTAGAAAACTAATAATAATTGCACCACAAGTTAGATGCAAAGAAATACAAAAGATAATTAAATGCAATCACAGAATAATAGAGACTTGACATAGATTTATGTGGTAAAACCTTGACAATATGCCAAGGAAACATCCACAGGGAAAAGTATCAATATTCTTATTGCTCAGATAAATTGATTATAACTTTCACATAGTTGTTTCTTTTTAGTTATAGTTCACTAAAATATGATTAAGCCTTCAAGGCAACAAGACATAAATAATATCTTCGACCTATGTTGCACATAGAAAAATCCAACTTTGTTTTATTTTTTTTAAATCTTTATCTTTTTGAAAAGATTCCAAATATAAGTTTTTTTAAAAATAAGACTTTGTTTTAATTCCCTTATCTTTCCAAAAGATAAACACTACTTTCTTTCTAATTTGTTGTCATAATCTAACAAATATAAATAAATATATCGAAAATGATTTTGCAAATTACATGAATCATACAAAAAAAAACATGAATACTATAAAACAAGAATAACTTAAAAAAAAATACAATAACACTCCCCAAAAAATCTAAAAATATGTGCAGAAATTGCAAAACAATTATTGTTGGAACATGTTTGTCATTGCTTCAAAAGATCGACCTATTAATGCCTGATACAAACACTAGTGATAAATAGATCCATGGGAGGCGGTTAGTCCATGTCCCGAATCTGAAGAGATGTTGGCAAATAGTCCAACATGCCCTTCCCCCCGACCCCCCTCAGGGTCACCCAAGGGGATTTGAACCTGCACCATATGCCCAACCCTCCCTCCCCCGCTACCCCCCCTCTCAGCGTCACTTGAGGGGATTCAAACTTGCGACCATATAAGCTTTGATACCATTTGTTGGAACATGTGTGTCATTGCACCAAAAAAATCAACATGTTAATGCCTAGTGATACACAGATCTAGAGAAGAAGTTAGTCAATTTCCTGATTCTGAAGAGAGATGCTAACGATTAATCCAACAATTACATCTACCTATTATATATGAAATTTATCCAATAAAAATAACACATTCTAACCTCTTCTTTTAGCTTCTGCGAAGATTGCTTAACATCAACTCATAAATGAAAAATATATATCTTAGTCACCTCTACGATTTATCCAACGAAAATAACAGATGCTTATATTCTTTCAGCTTCTACGAGGATTGCTTAACATATGGGGTTCGGCGTACCATGAACTCATAAATTAAAAATATATATCTTAATCACCTTTAAAATGAACTAACCAACTCCAAGTTGACCTCCTTCCCCTACCATTCTCTCATTTACATGTCTCAATTGCTTGATAACAAGTCATGGTTTCTAATCCACGAAATACCCACCCTCAGATTTCTAGCTATAATTTGATAACATTTCTGACTCATATTGCAGTAAACTACGTTGAAAAAGATTGCTGAGACAAAGTTTCTCAGGTTTGTTTGGCAATCCCTGTATCTTCATTATTAAGTTCTTCTCATTAAGGTTTTGTAGATATTAATGGATCTTCAACAAACCAGTGCATCACTGCTATTCACTTTTCTTGCTTTCCTAGCGGCTCTCGTAGTAATAGTAGCCAAGAATGTTGGGAAAGGAAGAGTGAAAAGATTCCCTCCTGGAAGCCTAGGCTTGCCTGTGATTGGCCAGACCTTGAATATCTGAGTGCAAAAGAATCTAACAAAAGCAAGGAGTGGGTTGAAGAGAAGGTTGCAAAATATGGCCCTATTTTCAAAACGTCCTTAATGGGTTGCCCCACAGTGGTCATTACTGGCCAAGCAGGAAACAAATTTCTCTTACAGAATGACTACAACATTATCATGAACAAGAAACCCATCACAATAAGCAGGATTGTGGGGAAGAAAAACTTGTTTGAACTCGGCGTAGAAGATCACAAGCGGATGAGAGGTGCTATCATGCAATTCATGAAGCCTGAAGCCTTGCAGAAATTTGTGGGCAGAATGGAATCAGTTATTCTAGAGCATTTTGCCAATTGTTAGAAGAAGCTTGAGAGTAATGCGATTAGTGTGAAAATTCTATTACGATTCATGATTATTAATCTCCTATCTAATATATAGATTATTTGACTCTGAAAAGTAATTCTCAGCAAATATCGAAGAATAACACAACTGCAACTTCACCAATAAAAACTCACAAGAATAGAGAAGAAAACATTCACAATAATGAACACAATATTTTTGGACAAATTGTCCGTGGAAAAACCCCGAAGGGAAAACCACTACTGCAGATGAGGAATTATATTAAACTTCAGCAAATTAAGGAATACAAAAACTGCTTGCCTCTTACTGGCAGAGCTCCGGCAATAATCTTCTCTGGAAATTCTTCCCTCAATTTCTCCTGCTGAAATTCCACTGTTGCTATCCCCAACACTATCACTGGGCCCTTGCTATCATTGCAAGACTATTTTCTCTCACTGCAAATCTACTTGCTATCATTGCAAGTCTTTCTCAAGTGTGTGTTCTCCAAATGCCCATTGATCCCCTTTTATACTTTTCTCATTGGAAAACCAATGGCCATGATTTAATCTCAATCAATGGCTAAGATTAAATAGACTCTAACAACCCTAACTAACTAGATTCTAGAAGTCTCTAGAGAAATCAATTATTTAATTCCATAATTATCTAGATAACTCAGTCCTTTCTAGAACTCTCTAGAAAATAATTAAATAATTAAATGACACTTCACAGACAATGGAGACACCTGTCCAAGTTACATAAATTAACACTCCCTGTTAGCGAGGAAGGTGTTTTGCATGCCACCCAACTTATCTCTAAAGAAGATGAATTTGGCCTTCCCCAATGCCTTAGTCAAAATGTTGGCTACCTGCTGATCTATAGGTATATACTATAGTTGAACAATCATATGTACACAATCTCGATGAAATGATATAAATTGTCTATATGCTTAGACCTGTCAGAACACATTTCTCGATCCAACGGTCACGACTCGATTGTCACGGTCGTATCACCGTAGTGTCAACCACTCGACCAAACAAATTACCAGCAACTTCGAGCCATATCGCCTCCTGCGTCGCCATGCTTTAAGCTGCTATGTGATGCCTTATACTGCGGAGACTCAAACCACCAGACCGCTTCTGCTGTACCAAGAGACAACTCCTGATCCCAAGCTAAAGCAACACCCTGAAGTGCTTTTCCTGTCTGTTGTACTGCCTGCCCAATCTGCGTCAGTATAGCCTATCAACCTGATACCATCACCTCGAGCATATTTGATTCCATACTCGATTGTACCACGCAAATACCGCAACACATGCTTTGCTGCCGTCCAATGCACTCTCTTCGGCTCCACCATGAACTGACTAAGAGAGTTTACTGCAAAGGATATATCTGGCCTGGTGTTGACCAAATACATGAGAGACCCAATCAACTGCCTGTATAAGGTGGGGTCTACATCCTTTTCTCTGGATGAGTCTACCTTCTTCCAATTCGTGATCATAGGAGTAGACATGGCTCTGCAATCTTCCATCTCGAACCTCCTCAAGATTTCGATGCAGTATTTCCCTTATCCAAGGAAAAACTCTCCATTTGTCTGCCATACCTCCATGCCTAGAAAGTAGTGCATAAGCCCCAAATCCTTCATCTCGAACTCTGCTGCAAGGTCCCTCTTGCTTTCCTCTATGAGCCCCAGTGAACCTGTTAAAAACAAGTCGTCCACATAAAGAACAAGAATGAGAACCTCACCCCAACCACCAAGTAGTAGAGGTTAGCATCCTTCACTCTTCCACGAGCCCATTCCCTACAGAGTGTTATCAGTAAACTCATACCCGCCCTAGGGCACAGCGAGTCCATTACAAAGCTCTCTTCAATGTCTGCTGCGTGGGTTGTCTTTGTTGTGCTACAAAACCCTCACAGTTGTTCTATGTATACCTCCTCTTTCAAATTTTACCAAATTTAAAACTGTGATCTTGACATCCATTTGATGGATCTGCCATTCCATATGTGTTGCAAGTGAGATCATAGCTCATATAGAAGTATACTTGACACTAGAGTGAATGTATCCTCATAGTCTATTCCCTCCTTTTGAGAGAACCCCTTAGCCATGAACCTTGCCTTGTTCACCGATGCTGCCATCTACACCATGCTTGATCTTTATAGATCGGTGATGATCCAATAACGCCCTGTCACCGTGAATCTTCGGCACAGCCTCCCACACATCATTTTACTATTGAGGTATGCTCCTCAACCATTGCATCTTGCCACGCCTGGCTGTTTGTGCAGCCTCCACGATAGCTAGAAGGTTCACTATCTACCAACTGACTAACTAATGCCATATAGTCATCATACCTGGCTGGTTGTCTCCGCTGTCTACTACTCATCCTAGGAGCTCCCACAAACTCCTGAGTATCACTTTGTGACTGTTGGTTCCTGCTACCAACTATAGAGGATGAAGTATCAACCTCCATATCACCCTGATGCATCTCTTGGATCTGCTGCATCTGCTGCTCCATACTCTGCGAATTCTCAGCACCTGAGCTTGTGCATGTACTAGTAACTGTACTCGAGCTTCGCTGTCCTTGATCTGGTTGAACGATCCTTGGAGCTTCCACTAACTGCTCACTCTGATCATCTGCTGGCAAATCTCTGGACCTCCTAAATGCCTTGTCCTCCATGAACTTGACATCATGCCTAACTATAGTCCTCTTGGTCCCTGGAATAAATATCCGATATGCCTTTAAGGTTTCACTGTACCCCACAAAGTACCCCTTCTCTGCAGTTTGATCTAACTTGGAACGTGTCGCACCTGGAATGTGACAATACGCCAAACTCCCAAATATCCTGAAGTGGCTGACATCTGGCTTCTTCCCTGAGAACGCCTCCTCTGGTGTCATCTTGCCCAATACCTTATGTGGAACCCTGTTTTGTATGTACACTGTTGTACTGCATGCCTCTGCCCATAAGTAACGTGGCATATCCTGGTCATACAGCATAGCCCTTGCCGCCTCTGATATAGACCGATTCTTCCTCTCAGCAACCCTATTCTGTTGTGGGTTGTAAGGAACAGTCCACTCTCTCTTGATTCCTTCCCTGGTACAGAACTCCTAGAACTCTTTCCCTTTGTACTCGCCTCCATTGTCTGACCGAAGAACCTTTATCTTCCTCCCTGTCGAATTCTCCACAAGAGCTTTGAACTCTTAGAGCGGCCGAAAACCTCATCCTTGGTCTTCAAGAAGTATGTCACGGGTCTTCACGGAGAAATCATCAATAAAGTAACAAAGTGCCTCATATCCTCGAGAGACTTCATAAACATTGGTCCACATATGCGAATGTACTAGATGAACACCCTTGGATCTAGTGTCACTCCTTAAGTTAGCACTACGCCAAACTTCCCAACACATCCCTTACATACATCATCATGCTCGTGCTCACCTCTTGGAACACCTATCAACTGTCTGCAAACGTTTCAAAGTGCTCCATGATGTATATGGCCCATCCTTCTATGCCATAGCTCTCCTTGATCTCTAGAATTACTACTGCTCATCAATGCCTTATGAGTATCAAACTGCAACCTGTAAAGCCGGCCGCTCCTAACTCCAATAGCTATGGGTGATTTCCAATCCTTGTGCTTGATTAACACACTTGCCCCTCTAAAGAGTACATTGTAACCTTTATCTTGAAGGACAGATATGGAAATCAAATTCATACCCAAGCCTGGCACATGCAACACATCATGAATGGGAATCCGCTTACCATTCTCCCTCTGAAATAGAACAGTCCCTTTCCCAACTGGATTGAGTTTGGACATGTTCCCCATAGAAATCTGCATTCTGATGTCCTCCTCCTTATAGCTGGAGAAGTACTCTCTAACTCTTGTCATATGAAATGACGCCCCACTATCTATATACCAAACACCCTGTGAGGTTGAGCTAGCCATACAAGCTATGAGAGCGAACTCATCCTCCATTCTACTAGAGAGCTCATCTGCACTTGCTGAAGCTGCTGTCTGCTTCTTGCCTTTCTTCCTTTGCAGGCAATCGCTGACATAGTGGCCAAACTCGTGACAGCCATAGCACTTGACTTTAGATAAGTCCTTCTTCTTCTTCTCACCTTGTGGATTTGATCCTTTACTAGACCCCTTCTTTGCTTTCCCTTTTCCTGCAAGGGCAACGTTCTCCTGTTCCGCCTCACTTTGTTGACTCTTGCTACTAGTCCTACTGACAAGACTTAGTCTAAGCTCCTCCTGAGTGAAGTCACTCCAAAGTCGATCCCAACTCGGCAAGGTGTCTCGTCCATTAATAACTTGAACAAAGACATCCCACTGCTTAGTAAACCCATTTAGGGCTATCCGCACTAGCTCGTCATCACCTAGATTATCTCCAACAGCAGCCAACTCATCCTTGACAAGTCTGAGTCTGGTGAGGTAACTTGTCACGTCCTCTCCCTTGTTCATCCGAGTAGTCCTCAACTTTTCTCTGAGAATCAGCTTCCGGTTAGTGGTAGCATTCTAGTACAGATTCAGAATGGCATCCCACATCTTCTTCGCTGTATCTAACTCTGCGACATGTGGAACAATATGATCCTTGACACCATCAAGAATCATCCTCCTCGCCTTGGCATCTTCCTTCTTATATGCTAAGAGTTGTGCTGGATCTGTAGGTACAGGTACAACACTGGTCACATATTCCTTGATCCCATTCTCTTCCAGCAACAAAGAAATTCTGGCTTTCCAGACACCAAAATTTGAGGCTCCATCCAATCTGTCCTGATCTCTTAAACCTGCTGAGGCCATCTCAAAAGATAAAAGAAAACAAATAATAATAATAATTCTGAAGAGGCAGGATCTTTCCTTCCTATGTTGAGCCTTATCTGCCCTCAGATCAGCTCTGATACCATGTGAAAGTTCTATTGCAGTTACTGATTATTAATCTCCTATCTAATACATAGATTGTTGTCTGAAGAATTAATTATAAACCAAAATATCAAAAATAACACAATGCAACTTCGCAATAAAACTCACAAGAATGAGAAAACAATAATGAACATAATATATTTTTGGACAAATTATGCGTGGAAAAACCCGAAGGAAAACCACTCTTAGGATAGGGAATTATATTAAACTTCCAGCAAAAGTGGGAATACAAAACGCCTCTTCTTTGGCCGAGCTCAGAGTATCAATCTTCTTGAGAATTCTTCCCTCAGTTTCTCGCTGAAATTCCACAGCTGCTATCCCCAACGTTATCACTGTGCCCTTGCTAACACTGCAAGACTATTTGCTCTCACTGCAAATTTACTACTTGCTAACACTGCAAGTCTTTCTCAAGTATCTCTACTTGCTATCACTGCAAGTCTACTTGTTGTTCTATTCTCCAATTGCCCATTGATCCCCTTTTATACTTTTCTCATTGGGAAACCAATGGCCATGATTTAATCTCAATCAATGGCTAAGATTAAATAGACTCTAAAAACCCTAACTAACTAGATTCTAGAAGTCTCTAGGAGAATCAATTTATTTAATTACATAATTATCTAGACAACTCAGCCCTTTTCTGGAGGTTTCTAGAAAATAATTAAATAATTAAATGACACTTCTGAGCAATGATTGCACAATCCAAACTACATAAAATTAACGGTGTGGCCATTGATGAAGGAGGCTACCTTCAATGTTGCTTGTAATCTGTTGTTTGGTTTGAAGGACAATGAAGAGAGGGAGAGATTGAGCAAGGAATTTAGTATAGCTGTGAAGGGCTTTCATTCTCTTCCCTTCAATTTCCCAGGGACTGCTTTTAACAGGGCCTTAAAGGCTCGTTCTCGTATATATAAGTGCTTATCCTTGCTATTGGAAGCTAGGAGGAAGGACATAGAGAGAGGAGAGGCCTCACCTTACCAAGACCTAATGTCATGCATGCTGACTATGAAGGATGAAAATAACAAGAATCTTACAGAGGAAGAGATCATTGACAATATGATACTGGTCATGATAGCCGGTCATGACACTACCTCTGTTCTTCTCACACATCTCATAAGGATGTTAGCACTACACCCAAATATATGCCAAAACATCCTTCAGGGTAATTTCCCCCCCTTCCCTATCCCTCCAATCTGTTTTAATCTTATCAAACTGTTTCAATCTTTTAATGTTGAGACTACCATATTTGGTTTTGGTTTTTCTGTGTGTTAACTTTTATGTGGAGCAGAGCATAAAGAAGTCCTGGCAGGGAAGCCACCAAAAGAGCCCTTAAGATGGGAGGACATTCAAAAGATGAGATATACATGGAAGGTGGCCCTAGAAACACTACGGATGGTACCTCCATTGTTTGGTGTTTTTAGAAAAGCAATTAAAGATGTAGAATATGAAGGTTATACAATTCCTAAAGGATGGCAAGTAAGTTCTTTCGTCTGTATCATTAAGTTGTTTTTAATTATTGTTCATAAATAACTGATACTTGAGGTTAATATATCAAATTCTCATGTAAACAAACGTTACATTGTGATTCTATACTCTTTTTTATCTTTAACACACTTTAATATTATAAGATATTTCAGTTGCATTTTTTAATGAGATTCAGATATTTAATTTATTTATTGGGCAGTTATTTTGTGTTACAAGTACACATTGGAGTGAGGAGGTTTTCAAGGAGCCACTCAAGTTTGATCCAGCTCACTTTGATGGGGTCATTCCATCACATAACTTCATAGCATTTGGTGGAGGGCCTCGCATTTGTCCAGGATATGATTTCACAAAGATGGAGACCATAATATTTATACATCATTTAGTATCTAAATACAAGTGGTCTGTGATAGTTGAAGATGAAAAAATAAATGGTAATCCTTTTCCTGTTCCAGTTATGGGATTGCCAATCAAGCTCAAGGCAATAGAAATTGATTAGTTGTATATTTGATGCATCACTTGGAATATATATTTTTAAGTGGAAGTGTTATTCACCATAAACTACTAGAATGTTAACTTCAATATGTTAAATATTGATCATGCATATGGTTCTATACATAAAGAAATCTATAATTATGTGAAGAAATGGTGTTTTTCAAGCTGCAATTCGGTAAGTATATATGGTGGTATGATTAGAAATATCATGTGTTTTTATGTCAAGAAAAAAACATGTTTTGCTATTAATTTGAGCTGAATTAAATGATTAAGAAATTAACTCAAATTAGAGAAATTAATATGAGTTGACATAATTATGCCAATGATAATAGAAGGATTAGAAATGCCTTGCTCTTCCAATAGACTGCTGATTTGATCTTTGATTGGTTTTATAACTAGTTCTAATTTCAGTATCATGACTATTATGGGCTTGTGAAGTTAATTCACTTTCTTGTATTTTTAAACAATGGTTGTGCTAAAATCGCATAATGGTATCTCAATATTACACATGTAGAAGAAAGATTTGTTAAATCCCTTGATAACAAGTTTGAAAACCCCTTTGTTGATGATAGAAAATTGAAGCCACACCAAGGAAACAATGAAATACCAATGATATTAATGCTAATGTATGCAGTAATGTAGTGGTTGGTGTTAATAGAAATGCTTTGAAATATTAATATTTATCCCATCATCTACTTAAGATTTTGGGCAATTTAAAAGTACGTGTACCTTAGACTACAGTGAAATTAGTGCATAAGCCACGAGGCAACAATCAAATTTTATAAAGGTTGGCTCCAAGAGTAGGAAATCTTAAATTTTAAATCTAAGGACAAGGTTGTGGCATCATCCAACCCAAGGAATAGAAGTAGACCTAGTCTAAGAGGGCAAATATCCTAAGGTATTACTAGAATTTGTGAGAAATAGTGGACCTACCTAAGACCTAATTCCTATGAGCTAATCATCAATCTAGGTGAATAGAATAATGATATTCAATATTCAACATTATAGAGCATAATTACAAATAGTTAACACACAAATGTATAAGCTTCTTGGATGCATGAATCAAGGAGATGACACGTCCAAGAGGTATGAATTTAACTTCCAATCACTCCCAGTCAAGAGGTGAGTTAAGTTAGTTTAACAATCAATCTAACTAAGATAGAGGTGCCTTGATTTAATAGAGGTGGCACCTAACTACCATCAATCAAATATTGATAAGCTAGTGATGGCACATATGTACTTCAAGTCAAGGTGTACACATTTCATTATTACGTACCTAGATGAGACTAATTAAATATTCTTAATATCCTAAGATAATTTATTAAATAAGTGCAATATCACACTTAGGATAAAACATGGAGGACTTGGTTGTTGATTAATTCAATGCAAGGGAGATTGGATATATATATATTTTTAACTTATGAGTTGGATGGAATGCTAAATCCCATATGTTTAGTAATGTTTGTAGAAGCTAACATTATTGGCACTTGTAGATCATCATAATTGCTATTTTCATGATGGATTTGAACTTGTAATAATAAGGGATAAAACTATATACCTTGCATGGCAATTTACATGGATGTCCTCAATGCATACTATTAGTATAATAATTGATTGTGATTTTGAATCATCATTTTGATATGCTAAATTTATTAATGTAAAATATTATTGGTTCATTATTAAGGTTTTTGTATTTTTGAATTATGGTGTATTTATAGTTGTGTTTTTTAGAATTTTTCACTTAATTGTTTTGTTAGTCAATCATTTTAATTGTCTATTAGTAAATTTTTAATTCAACTTTAAGTTGACGAAAATTAGTTTTAGCATTTATATTAATCTCAATTGTATTAACATTTTTATTCTTTGTTTGATGGTTATCAAGTAAACTATCTTCCTTTATCTATAGAGTACCTCCCAAGATATTTTTTTAAATCACTAGCTTCTTTCATATGATCATTGATAAAAACAATCAAATTACAGAAGTTGATAAAAACATATAACTAATCTACAATAATTTCACTTGACCTAGTCATATGAGTAGACTATAGATGTACATATATCCTTAACATTAAACATCTTGAAAAATATTTATCTTAATATCTTAATCACTATTATATATCAAATTTGGCTATCTTATTTAATAAAAAAAAACAAAATCAACATTACATCATAAACTAAATAAATGTCATTATCCTTCTCAATTATTTCATTTTCATCCTCAATTATATAAATACAAATTAAATTAAAATCTTTATGAAAATATCTATGTATTTTAGAATAATATAACTAGAATTTCAAAGAACAGTTATAAAAAGTCAACAATAAATAGAAAATTATGGACATCGGAAATCACTTGGTGGTTACCGCCATAGGATGACTAAAAGAAGCCAAAACCAACCGGCCATTGAAATGACTTGCATTTAATAATTGGATTTAAAAAAATGTTTAGGCATTTGTTTCTATAAAAATGGTGATTATATTGAGGGTGGAATTTCTGTAGAAATGTTAATTTATATTTAATTTTGATTAAATATTTTAATTTAGTAACACATTAAGAAGTAGAATATTTTTGTATTGATTTTTAAATTTTTTTTTTTTTTTAAGTCGATAAAATTGGGTAGGCCTCCTATAAACTACCTCATGACGTTTTGTCTAACAGGATGCTTTAGCTAATCACACCCCATTTTTCAATGTTATTTATTTCTATTCAATTGATTTTATTTTATTTCTATTTTCTTTTATTTTTTCACACTTTGATAATTATTTGTCGAGGTTTTTATGTATTTATTTTTAATATGAAAGTTTGCATTTTTTTCTTTCTTGAATCAATTTTGGTGTTTGGGCTTGGTTTCAAGTAGTAGGATTACTCTTACATTCAATTTTTTTAAAATATTGTTGGCTCTCATT
>VDFB02190092.1:0-18295 GCA_007258455.2 Sequoia sempervirens
TATACTTGATATATTTATATACTTAAATTACCAATACAATCCATCAAAATTTATCCAACACCATTTTTTAAGTAAAATTATTTTCTTAAAATGAAACAATGAATGTGATCCATAGCTACACTAGTAGTGCATATTGTCTTAGGCTATATACAAACATTGTTGTTCAATGAAAAACCATTCAAATTATATAAATAAATGAATTTAAGATAGACAACCTTTATATTAAATTAATATACTTAAATTTAATTTTCATATTATCTAAACATCTTGGGAAAATTTTGCACTTTTACTTATTATTTCTATGTTTAAAATATAAACAATCATTGTAATTAAATGATTTAACATAATGGATGGATTAAAGAGCTTTAATTTTGCAGAGCTTGTTTAGATCTTGATTATATATTATTTCCCCTTAACATGCTATTCCTATCACAATGAGAGTTTAATGGAACTCTAGAAAGATGAATATGAAGATGTTTTTATCTTTAGTAAATCGAAGTCCCTTTTATTTTCCTCTCTTTTTCTTCTTTGTCCCATAAGTGGCCAAAAAAAAAGAGACGTTTGACCATTGCACAACTCTATAACAATCGGGTATCGAAGATCTTGAAGAGAACACAAAGAGTTGGATAGATTTACTTGTTTCTAAGTTCAATATAGATGAAGATGGCTTTGTTAGTTTCTCCCCTCATACTCTTGTTTCTCTCTATAGTTCCTTCTTCCCATTCCTCTTCTAAACAAGAATATTTTCTAGATTTTAAGCATTCCCTCTCCCTCAACCCATACAATTCATTGTTTCATTGGTCTCCTCCTCACTCCTTTTACATTTGGACTAGGATTGTCTTCTCTTCTCACCATTAACACATGCTTTATTTGAATCTTATTGGTATGTCTCTACTGAAACCAATATCTCATTTCCCTTTCAATCGCTCTTTTCTTAGAGTACTTTATCTTAGGTATAACAACTTCCACAACCAAATTCATCCTCAACTAGGGAGGTTGTCTCACCTTAGAACACTTACATTATCCAAAAATCAATTGGAAGGCTCCATTCCCACCACTCTATCATCTTGTCATTCTTTGCAAGTTCTCATACTATTATATAACCTTTTGAGCAACACTATTCCTTCCTAGCTTGGCCTTCTTTCAAAATTAGAGATTCTTTACTTAGGAGCAATTCAATTGACATGCACAATCTCGCCTTCACTAGGAAACCTATCCTCTTTAACTGATTTGAATTTGGAAGGAAAAAAACTCCATGATAGTATTTCGATTGAACCGAGTATTCTTGCTCAGCACAAAATACTTTTTTCTTTATGGAAACAACCCAAATACACAATCCCACCCTCCCTAGGAATCCTATCCTCTTTAACTAACTTGGATTTGGGAGAAAACAAACTCCATGGTAGTATTTATATTGAATTGGGTATGCTTATTCAACTCACAATACATTAGCTTTAGGAAACATACTCCATGGTAGTATTCCTATTAAATTGGGTATGCTTTAAAATCAATTCACAATACTTTATCTTTTTGGAAATAACCTCATAGGGACAATCCTACCCTCCCTAGGAAACCCATCATCTTTAATAGACCTACAATTGGAAGAAAACATGTACTCCAGGGTACTATTTCTATTGAATTGTATATGCTTTCTCAACTTAGAAAACTTTATCTTTAAAGATAAAATAGCTTGACATGAGTGATTCCATTCTAGGTTTGGAAAACCTATCATTTAGTTACAAACATTGAATTTAAGGGAAAACTAACTCATTGGAGAAACCCAAGCTCTCTCTAATTGTACTCAAGTTCAACTTCTTAATTTAGATAGTAACAAATTGAGTGGTATACATAAGCTTGTATGACAATCCTATCAACAAAACTATTTCATCTTCAACTTTCAAACATATCCAAAGTCATCCATCCATAAATAAATTCAAATTAGGTCAGTGCCAAAACATCCTAGGGTGGAATTAGTATGAGGGCGATCCAAACACATTTTTGATGAGGACTGAAATAGGTCCCAGCATGCTTCATCAACTTTGAAAGTAGTGTTCAACACAAGGTCAACCAAACTAGTGTAAAACATGTATAGAACAATTAAGCACACACAACCCTTAACATGATCAAATCCTTCCAGACACCAAAATTATCGTCAACATGATCATAATAGTTTAACTCCATAATCACAAGTCATAAGACTCAACCAAAAAGAAATATGGACCTCCAACATTTCTTTCAAACCTTATCCAGATACACAGAAAATCATAGTTCACAACTGGTGAACATAACTCGCACTGTATGATGAATCAGAAGCCCAAAATATAGATATACCAGCTCCCAACAACCATGATCAACATATCTAAACCACACAAACATAGGAGAAAATCCCAGAGCAAAACCCAGAGCAACCACTGAACACTTGTAACCTTTCTTCATTGCAAATTTTTCAATATCCTCGAAATATTCAAGAAAGGAGGGGCAATGACCCCTAACTACTCCCAGAGATACCCAAAATTATATTTAGGAAGAACCTTCATAAATATGTTAGCCACTTGATCCTTCATAGGTACATACTCAAGATTTACTTCATTCTCCACAACATTCTCTCTCAAAAAGTGATACCTGATAGATACATTATTTGTCCTCAAGTGCATCACTAATTTTTTTGAAATGTTAATTGAACTTGTATTATCATAGAAGATAGAAATAGGATCATCATAAATTACTTTGATATCTTTCAATGTCTATCCCATCCACAAAACGGTGTAAACAAGATGCAACAAATAACATAATTTACTCCAAATTTATATGTTCTGAAACTAAATCTTTCTTTTTTACTCAACAGCCACCACTCTACAACCAAGAAAGAATGCACCACCACTTGTACATTCTACTCATCCCAAAAATCCAACCCAACTCTACATCTAAGAAACTATGGAACTTAGGGGCATCCCTAGGATACCATAAGCCATATAGCTAACATTCCAAATATTTGAATATCTTTAGTCAATATGAACATGTGGTTTCCTCTTATATGGATCTCTTGAAATCTATCCACAAGATAGATAGCATGCATAATATCCGATCTAGTAGTAGTCAAACACAATAGTCCAACAATCATAGATCTATACTTGCTCTGATTAGCCTTAGGTGAACCATCATCTTTTCCCAATTTGCAACTAGCCACCATAGGAGTGCATACCATTTAAACCCTCCATCTCTAAAGTTCTTCAAACATCACTTCTACATACTACTGTGAACAAAACTCCTCTCCTGCTTTGATTAATTTGTGTCTTAGGAAAGAAATTCATCTCACCAAACATGGATATCTCAAATTTTGTATTTCTTTTCCTAAAAAATTTTCTTTACATAGTTCATTTCCTCCAAAGATAATTTCATCAACATACAGTACTACAATCAAGCTTCTGTCATTTTCAATCTTAAAGTATATATTTCTTTTTTTCCTACCTTTGTTAAAGAATTGTTGAATCAAATACCTGTCTAACTTTGCATACCAAGCTCTAGGAGCTTACTTCAATCCATATAACGCTTTCTTCAATCTACACACCATATCTAGTTGATCTAACAAGTGTACCCTTTAGTTGTTCCATGTAGATCTCTTCTTCTAGCTCACCATTCAAAAATACAAACTTGACATCCATCTGATAGACCTTGAAATCTTTATGAGCAAAAAAAACTAAGAACATCCTTATAGCTTCCATTCTTGCTACCAGCAAAATGTCTCCTGAAAATATATGCCTTCTAATTTTTAGTAGCCTTTACACACAAGCCTTGTTTTGTTTCTAACAACTTCTCCATTCGCATTCAACTTATTTTTGAATACCCATTTTGATCCAATAATATTTTTGTATGTCGGTCTTGGTACTAGCTCCCAAGTCTGATTCTTCTCAATCTACAAAAGTTCCTCTTCATAGCTTCCATCCAATGCTCGCCTCTTTACATTTTTCACTCTGGTATTCTTTCCTTAACTAACTTAAAAGTAAACAAAAATATCTCACCAAAGAGTAGCTTTCATTTCTTTCATAACTCCTTTGTCTTTTCTCCAATGATCTGACTTTCCTAATGATTTTGCCATACTTAGGTATCCTAGGGACAATAATCGGATCTTCTACTCTATTCATTATTCTTCCTTGCTCATCCTTCCTTTATTCTTCCACAACTCTCTTCAACCCTACAGTAACTGTGTTCATCATATACATATCCATCAACAATTGAATCTCTTTATCATTTCCAAATCAACCCTGACATTTCCAGGCTTTCCACAATCTTTCTTAGTCTCTTATTGAAACATCTATAAGCTTTTCTCTTAGTAGAATATCCAAGGAAAATACCTTCATCACTTCTAGCATCAAACTTTCCTAAATTTTCTTCATCCCTTCTGATATAGCATTTGGTTATGAACACCTTGAAATACTTAACAAGGAATTATTCCAAAACCTTAGCTCATGTGGGTCTCGGTGTATTGTTTTCTCTCAAGTTGAACTCAATCAACAATACATAAACATAGTGTCAATAGCTTCTCTCCAAAGTAGAAACCTCCTGAGAATTCCCAGCCCTCCAAGAATCACTGATCTAGCAACTCTTCTTGAATTGTTTTGTTCTTCTCCCTTCAACAACTCTGCTCTAAATGGTGAAATTCTAGTAGATAACTATCTTTCATCTAAATTTAAATACAAAACATATAATCAAACTTATAATCATAACTTAAATTCTACTTTCATATAATTGTTCATAATTATTTTCTAGTTACATTGTGTTTGAAAACAAACAGTTAACATGCCAACCTTTTGCAACTTTGTCTTTTATTTTTAAATTTAAATATCATTGAAATAAAGGTTTTGTATTTTTTGTCTAATATAGTCCAAAAAATTTATCCAACACCATTTTTGAAGTAAAATCATTTTCTTAGAATGAAACAATGAATGTGATCCATAACTTGACTAGTAATGCATATTATCTTAGGCTACAATAAAACATTATTTTTCAAGGAATAACCCATTCAACTTATATTTAAATGAATTCAAGATATAAGACCTTTACAATAATATTAATATTTATATTTCAAATTATCTAAACATCTTGAGAAAAATGATGCACTTTTACTTGTATTTATACTTTTAAAAGATAAAAAATCAATAGATAAATTAATATTAATAAAATTATTAAATCAAATGGTGTGTTAGATAGTTATAATTTTGTAGAGATTTATTAGATCTCGATTATATATTATTTCCCCTTAACATATTATTACTATCATGATGAGAGTTTAATGGAACTCTAGAAAGATGGTTTATACAATAGAGGGCCAATATGCTTTTTCCCAAGTATACCATCATTTAAAATAGGCTATTGAAATGTTCAATGAAAAGAATAGCGAAATTATATTTATTCTAATTAATGTTATGTGATTTATTTTTAAAGTTGTAATCAAAAGCTGACTCCATAATACCCTCGTCTCTACAGAATCTAAGTGAGTGGCAAACCTTTGTGATAAAAAATAATAAAAAATAGAAGGAAATTAGAAAATGATTAAAACTAAGTGAAAAAATAACAATCTATCTACCACTCAAGGGTTTAAGAACTGCACTTCCTTGTTATTCTTCCCATTCCTCTTCTTCTTCTAAACAAGAACAAGAAGTTCTCCTGAATTTTAAGCATTCTCTCTCTATGACCCTCACAATTTCTTGCTTGATTGGTCTCCTCATCATTCCTTTTCAACTGGACTCGGATTGCCTACTATTCTCGCCATCAACACATGCTTTCTTTGAATCTTACTGATATTTCTTTACTCGGATCAATCTCTCCTTTCCTTGGCGATCTCTCTTTTCTTAGAGTGCTTGCTCTCAAGAATAACAGTTTCCATGACCAAATTCCTCCCCAACTAGGGAGGCTGTCTCGCCTTAGAATACTTAGATTTTCTCGAAATCAATTGGAAGGCTCAATTCCTGCCACTCTAGCATCTTTTTGCTCTTTGCAAGTTCTCATACTGTCCTATAACCTTTTGAACAACACAATTCTTCTCCAACTTGGGCTTCTTTCACAATTAGAAATCCTTTACTTAGGAGCAAATCAATTGACAAGCACAATCCCTCCCTCCCTAGGAAACCTATCCTCTTTAATCAACTTGGATTTTTCAAACAATAGACTCCATGGTAGTATTCCTATTGAATTGGGTATGGTTACTTAGCTCAAAATACTTTTTCTTTATGGTAACAACCTAATAGGCACAATCCCTCTCTCCCTAGGAAACTTATCCTCTTTAATCAACTTGGATTTGTTAAACAATAGACTCCAAGGTAGTATTCCTATTGAATTGAGTGTGCTTACTCAACTCATAATACTTCATCTTTGGGGAAACAATCTCATGGGCACAATCCCACCCTCCCTAGGAAACCTATCCTCTTTAATTGTGTTGACATTGCAAAATATAGACTCCATGGTAGTATTCCTATTGAATTGGGTATGCTAACTCAACTCAAAGAACTTTATCTTTATCAAAACAAACTCCATGGTAGTATTCCTATTGAATTGGGTATGCTTACTTAGCTCAGAATACTTTGTCTTTGGGGTAACAACCTCACAGGCACAACCCCACCCTCCCTAGGAAACCTATCCTCTTTACCTAACTTGGAGTTGGAAAAGAACTCCATGGTAGTATTCTTATTGAATTTGGTATGCTTACTCAACTCACAATAGTTTATCTTTGAGGAAACAACCTCAAGGGAACAATCCCTCGCTTCCTAGGAAACCTATCCTCTTTAACTGACTTAGAGTTGGAAGACAACATGCTCCATGGTGGCATTTCCATTGAATTAGGTATGCTTACTGAACTTAGAATACTTTTTCTTTCATGAAACAATCTGACAAGTGCAATCCCACCTTCCCTAGGAAACTTTTCCTCTTTAATTGAATTGTATTTGGATGGAAACAAGCTAGACATGGTTGTATTCCTATTGAATTGGGTATTCTTTCTCAACTTACAAAACTCTCTCTTAGATACAAAAAATTGATAGGAGTGGTTCAATTTTAGGTTTTCCAAACTATTATTTAGTTATAAAAAATGAATTTAATGGAAAAATAACTCATTGGAGACACCCAAGATCTCTCTATATTTACTCAAGTCTAACTTCTTAATTTAGCTAGTAACCAATTGAGTGGAAAAATTAATCTTATATAAAAATTGTGCCAACATAACTATTCCATCCCAACTGGGTTAGCTTCCACATCTTCAAAGATTGTATTTGGCCAACAATAATTTCTATGAAATTGTTCCAAAAACATTTTGGTCAGGAAAAGAGTCTCACTAAGTGAAAACATGCTCCCAAGGCGATTTCTAGATAGTCTTGATGATCTCCCACAATAAGGCATGTTTCTTTTGATCAAAATCTACTATCAGGGAAAATACCTCTCCCATAACACTTGTGTACAACAAGATGTAACAACAATATACTTAGCTTCAGCAGAAGATAAAGAAACTAAATCTTGCTTTTTACTCAACCATGACACCAATCTACAACCAAGAAAGAATGCACCACCACTTGTACTTTTTCTATCATCAACACAACCTGTCCAATTTACATTTTTATAGGTACTAAGTGTAAAGTCAATATCCCTAGGATACCACAAGCCATAATTTGGAGTGCCATTCAAATATCTGAATATCCTCTTAATAGGAGCAACATGTGTTTCTTTAGGATATTCTTGAAATCTAGCCACAAGACAAACTGCATGCATGATATCTGGTCTAGTAGTAGTTAAATACAATTTAGTCCTCCAATCATAGATCTGTATTTTCTTTAATTAGCCTTAGGTGAATCATCATCTTTTCTCAATTTGCAACCAGTCACCATAGGAGTGCATATCAGTTTGGAACCATCCATCATAAACTTCTCAAACATTTCTCTTACATATTTTGATTGTGAAATAAAAATTCCTTTCTCTATTTGATTAATTTGTAGCCCAAGAAAGAAATTCATCTCACCAAACATAAACATCTCAAATTATTTTTGCATCTCTTCAACAAACATCTTGCATAATTGTTCCATTTCCTGCAAAGATAATGTCATCAACATATACAACTACTATCAATATTTTGTCATTTTCAATTGTAAAATACATATTACTACCTATCGTACCTTTGTTGAAACCTTGTTGAATCAAGTATTTTTCTAACCTTGCATACCAAGCTCTAGGAGCTTGCTTCAAACCATATAAAGCTTTCTTGAATCTGCAGACCATATCCGGTTGATCTAACAACTGAAATCCTTTCAGTTGTTCTATGTAGACTTCTTCTAACTCACCATTCAAAAATGCAGACTTCACATCCATCTGATAAACTTTGAAATCTTTATGAGCGGAAAATACTAAATTTCTTCTAATAGCTTCTA
Source organism: Sequoia sempervirens (assembly GCA_007258455.2). Classification (NCBI taxonomy): domain Eukaryota; kingdom Viridiplantae; phylum Streptophyta; class Pinopsida; order Cupressales; family Cupressaceae; genus Sequoia; species Sequoia sempervirens. The sequence continues at coordinate 8,409 of VDFB02190092.1, forward strand.
TCCTAGCCACCAGAGCAAAAGTTTCCTTAAAATCTATACCTTCCACTTGTGAGTAGCTCTTACACACAAGCCTTGCTTTATTTTTGACCACTTCTCCATTCTCATTCAACTTGTTTTTGAACACCCATTTTGATCCAATTATGTTTTTGTTTTCCGATCTAGGGACCAATTCCCAAGATTGATTCTTCTCAATCTGCATAATTTATTCTTCCATAGCTTTCATCCAATGTTCATCATTACATTCTTTACCCACTATCGTTGGTTCAACTTTAGAAAGTAGACATAAGTTTATCTCACTAGAAACAATAGCTTTGCTTCTTGTCAACACTCCTTTTCTCTTGTCTCCAATGATTTGACTTTCTGAATGACTCTTTTGCACATATTTAGGTGTCTTAAGGGACACCATCAAAGCTTCTTCTTCAATTTTCTTCTTCTATTCTTCCACAAATTCTTCAACTTCTACACAATCAAGTTCATCAGATACATATCCATCAACTTCAATTGAATTATTCTATAATTTATCCACCTTGACATTCGTGATTTCTACAATCTTTCTAAGTCTTTTATTGAAACATCTGTAAGCTTTTCTTTTAGTAGAGTATCCAAGAAAGATACGCTCATCATATCTAGCATCAAAATTCCCTAAATTTTCTTCATCCACCCTTCTAATATAACATTTTCTTCCAAATATCTTGAAATACTTGATCGTAGGAATTCTTCCACACCATAGCTCATAGGGGGTCTGATGGAACCTATAAATTTTTTATGTTCCATCTCAAGTCCTTCTTTCATTTGAAGTTCTACCTGTATCACTATTGAAGGGTTATTGTATTTGCTTGGAGTCCTTTCTTATGAAACTATTGGCTCTGAATACTTGAAGAACAATCTTTTTCACTATTGACTTCCTATTGCCCATTACTGGTCACTTAAGAACATCTTACATATGTCATTCACTGTTGTAGGGTAACCGGTCCCTCATGCCTCGGTCTGAGTTCCTTAAAATTTATAAGGTTAAGTAAAGGGCCTTTTTGGCCTTTACATCCTGTACATTATTATGACTTAGGAGTTTTGAGTCCTTTCTATCATGTCATCCTAACAGGGTCCCCTCTGTTAGAAGAAATTATGAGCACATGTCCAAAGGTTTTCACTTAAGTCTCATTAACCTTTTATCCTTATCTCTCATCGCTGATTACTTCTAAAGTGTATGTTCTAAATTGGCGATGAGGGATGATGTGTTATTTCTTTGATATCGCTCATCACAAATAGCTGCTAGAGCTTTTAATGTCAATGAGCAATGAGCGATGTTCCTTGTATTGTTAAGGGATCACTTATCACTAATGGCTTTTGAGCCTTGAATATTGTAATAGTGATAAGCGATGCCCTCTGGCCTTATGTTCTTAGTTTCATCACTCATCGTGGATGGTCATGAAACGGTAAGTTTCAAATTAGCGATGAGCGATGTGATGGATTTCCCTTGCATCACATATCGCAGATATGATTTAAATGCAAAGTTCTACATCAACAATACGTGATACACTAATGTCATTAAGAAGATCTCTCGTCACTAATTGCTCACAAACTGTATGAGGAGAATTAGTGATGAGTGATGGCCTAATGTCTTTTATCACTTATCGCTAATCTATTCCAAAGATTAAGATCCAAAGTAGCGATGAGCGATGGAGCTTTTCTGAAAGGTTTCTTTCATTAATCTGAATAAATTCTATGTGCAATGTATTTTGTACTGTTGATTTTCTTCTAGGTGTACATGTCTCAATTTGGTCTCATCACTATATCTCCCATCTCCAATAGGATTCAAAGTGCAAAGTTTGAATTAGAGATGTGTGATGGGGGAATGAGCATGATCAAAGGATAGGTCACAGATATAAGGGCTAATATTTTATTGCATGGATGCTTGCATCGCCAATGAAGCCAATGAAGGATGAGATGTATTAGCGATAGGTAATAGCTACTGCTAGAAAAGGAAACATGGAAGAATATGGAGGACATCGTGTAAAGAAAAAAGGAAAGTAGCAGGATGGATGGAGATCCGTTGATCTAGCTTTCAAGCAAGATGATCCAACAGACTATATTTTCATCGCTGATTATACCCTAAAATTTGGGTGAGGCCAGTGATGAGCGATGATGTGTAAGAGGAATTTTTCTCTTCAAAACTTTGGTCATATGTACTTCACTAATATTAATGAAGGAGCACGGATTAGGTTGGTGATGCATGATAATTGTCAGATCACATATGATTAATTAGGATTAAGAGAGGATGTGGTAGAATTTGAGGTGGCATCACTTTTTTCTAGGAAGAAGTTGCTAATGGTCAAAAAATGATGCTCATAATCTCCATAGATGAAGTTTTAAATGCTTTAAGATCGACGACCCAAATTCAAAGTTGAGCTGCTAAGTTATCAACTCGCTCACGTGAGGAGTTCTTGAATTATTAACTCCAACATGCTCCAAAGTGTCTATTTAATGCATATTGTTCATTGTTCATCTTCACCATCTTTCTAATTCTGCAATGAATGTAAGGTGTAGGTCAGCAAAGAGTGTGAAGGTGTTAATTCTTTCTAAGTTGAATAGTGAGTCTTCTTCTCCTAGGTGTGTTATTTTGCAATTGGGCTCTTTGTTGATTATGCTCTCGTCTGTTAGGATTTCCTTTTCTAGGACTGGTTGTAATTGTCTAGGTTTGTAGGTCTGTTTCCCTACAACTTTGATTTAGAGTCTTTTGAATTGTCAACTTCTATTCATTTTGGAGATGAGAAAGAAGGGTGTGCCAATTCAACCTATTAGGAGGTCTAGTTAGCTAAATGTGTTTAGGTGTTATGAGGATATGTCTATACTTGAGAAATAAAACCAAATTTCCCCTAAGGTTTCAAAGGGAAAGAGGAGGGATTGAGGTCATAAGAAGAAATCAATTATGGAGAGTACATACAATTTGAGAAACACCATTCGAGAAGAAATGGTCAAGTTTAAAGGCAATGAGATGGCTCAGCTAGTGAAAAAGGCTAGGAAGAAAGACAACGGTCATGGATGCTTCCTAGGGAAACATAATTATCCCATTGTGCTCTATGATAGTCCTTCAGATGTTGAAGGTGACACTGACTCAAGATATGGCCAATATCTTCATTCTCTAGTGCCATATGGGATCTCTGGTGATGATTCCTCCAATTTCTTCAAGGACAAGGAGTGGTCTAGCATCCTCTAATGCTAATGACTTTGTATAGGGTCTCCTATTTGTTTTTTTTATGAGACCATGGTCTTTGCATAAGAGGTATTTGTTTTAATATGTTTGTGGTTTGTCTTTTACTCTTCCATGCTGATGTGGATATTTACTGGTAGGATGATACAAAATATTTTTGCTCAATCATGAATGTGGCGACAACGACTAATATCCTACATAGTTGTTTTTTTTTGTCCCCCCTATTTCCTAATGATTGCGTGAAACCACCTAGGGAGTTCTTTGAGTATGTAGTTGAAATTAGGATTTGAGGTGAAATGAAATGAAAATTGTAACTCAGTTGAATGCTTGTTGCTCCCCTATTATAAAGGGGATTTCATTGCTGAAGTTAGAGAGATTTTAGAAATTTTGAGTCCAAAATAGGTCAAAGTGAAAGCTATTCTCAAGGAGCAAATAGAATGTAAATAGATAAAATAGAAATTATATCAGGAGCCAGTCTAGGGAAAAACTTATACTGTATGAAGATCTTAAATATATTTTTACAAAGCAATATCAACAATGAAAAGAATATTAGTTCTAAAATGTTGCTCTCTTGTGTATATTTCTTCCAAATTATGAATGAAGTTAATTATAATTTCATTTATCTTTTGTCATTTACACCGAATGAATGGGTTTGTTTGTGCTTTAGTTCAATGAGTTGATTAAATGCTAAATGAGACCATTAGTTTATGGGAAAGGGATATAGGATCTGGTGAGGAAGCAATATTTTAAAATAAAGTGAGTTAGATGCTACAAAGTGGCATGCTGATAGTCCATTAATTTCTGATGTTCAATCATAATTACATATTACTGATTGATTGCAGGCTGACTCCATTGGTCCCTCAGATAGGGCACTGGTTATTCTATTAGTTTATCTCATAGTTGACTGAGATAGAAATGAATTTGTCCATGGATTTTAAATGGAATTGAATTCTTAACATACTTAAAATTGCATTGCACCAACCTTCAAGTAATAGTGTATTCCTTGAAACAACTAGCAATTTCATAAGAGATCTGGCAAGCCTTAGATGAGTTTGGTTTCTTAAGGAATACATCTATGAGAAAATTCTCTTGATCAAGTTGAGATATTATGAGAATATGTAGGACTACCCTCCTAGGTCTCACAGAGCCTGAAGAGAAGAAGTGATGTTCTTATTGCTTCACTTAAGTGTTGGCTAGTCCTCAACCTTGCTGATAATTGAGTTCTGGCAGATTCATAGGTAAGGACTGAGATTAAGTTTGGTTCTTAAAAAATAGCCATCATGGTATTTGTACTATTAGCCTTTGCTTGAAATGGAATGAACAAATAAACAATAGTATGAATAGCTTCTCTCCAATAAAAAAATTCTATTGACCTACCTCAGTAATCATTGATCTAGTAGCTTCTTGAATCATTATGTTTTTCCTTTCAACAACTCCATTATGCTAAGGAGTTATAGGAGCAGATAATTGTCTCTTAATTCCATGAACTTCAAAAAAGATGTTAAACTCATTCGAGGTAAATTCACTTCCTTTGTCAGGCATGAAGCATTTTATTCTTAAATTTTGCTTCAAATTTTCAACCATAGCCTTAAATGCTTTGATCTTTCTAATACATTGGAATTTCTCTCTAAGAAAAAGTAACCCATGTGTATCTAGAGTAATCATCAATCAAAAGAATAAATTACCTTTCACCTTGTAGACTTCTCACTCTTGTAGGACCACAAAGATCTATGTGAATCAAATCTAGTAGTCCGGTGATAGATTGTTCCTTTGACCTAAATTTATTCTTGCTTTTCTTTTCAAACTGGCAATTCTTGCAAATAGAATTAATGGGATTTGTAATCCTCTATAGATCTCTTACAACATGCACAACACTAATTCTTTCCAAGTTATCAAAATTTATATGACACATCCTCTAGTGCCATAACCAACAGTCATTAATCTGAGTCATAAATTAATGTCCATCAACATCCTTAAGTTGATATTTATGTTTCCTTCAGACTTCTTACCAACAAGAATCATTGTTCCAGATCCTTTCCTAATTTCACATCTTTCATCCTCAAATACAAGATTATATCCCTCACTACACATCTATCCAAGGCTCAAGAGATTATGCCTCAAACCCTTAACATAGTAGACATCATCAGTATTATGCTTTCCATCAAAACTAACTAAACCTATTCCACAAATCTTAGCACCAGTATCATCTCTGAATTTAACTAAGCCACCACCATAATTTTCAAGACTAAAAAACTTACTCTTATCACCAGTCATGTGATGCAAACAACCACTATCAACAACCCAATAGTTCTTTTCTTGTTTAGCATGAAGGGAAGAAATCATTGTACCTTCACTCTTTTTCAAAGCATTTTCCTATCTTTCAGTATTAGCAGAAGTAGATTCATCTTACAAAATTACTCTTATCACCAGTCATGTGATGCAAACATCCACTATCAACAACCCAATAGTTCTTTTCTTGTTTAGCATGAAGGGAAGAAATCACTATACCTTCACTCTTTTTTGGAGCATTTTTCTATCTTTCAGTATTAGTAGAAGTGGATCCATCTTCTATAGCAAAGATCAAGCATTCATTGTAATCAAAATCTCCATAATCAGATTCTTCATTAGAAATACAAGCATCTTAATTCACATAATATGCTCTATCGTTCTTCTTACCTTTGTTTTCTTTGCTCAATCTATGTTATTTATTCTTCTTAGGTCTTTCTATACATCTCAAAGCATAACAACCAATTCCTCCACAGCTAAAGCATTTAATGGTAACTTTCCTTCATACTTATCATAGCCCTTTTTCATCCTTCTCACAAAGTTAGCTTCCACTTCATCAAGTTTCTCTTCATCTGGATCTTCCCTATATATAGCCTTAAAAGAAGCTTCTAATTTAGATGCATTTCTCAATTTTGGTTTTCTCATTTCATAAGATGTCAGAGTACCCAACAACTGATCTTTAGTATAAGTATTGTAATCCACATATTCTTCAATTGTAGACACCTTTTCACTCTATACATTAGGGAGAGTTTTGAGAATATTCTTCACTATTTTGGATTCATCCACTATTGCACCAAGTCCTTGTGTTTCACCTACTAGCTCATCTACTCTCTGTACATAGGATTTAATGTTCTCATCTTTAGACATATGTAGGATTTCAAATTTTTCTTCCAAGTTCTGTAACTTTGCTTCTTTGACCTTTTCATTTTCGGCATGAGTTGTTTCCAATGCATCCCAGATCTCTTTAGTAGTCTTTGGATTTGCAACTTTAATTAACTCAACCTATGAAAGACTATTCTTCAAAATTTGCTTTGCCATATTATTTTCTTGATGGGCCTTGATTTCATTAGTTGTACTTGGACCATTAGCAGGAGTAGTATATGCAATCTTGTAAGCTTTCTCAACATCATATCCACATTATTCAATATATCATTTCGTCTTTAATTTTTAGATTCCATAGTCCCATCGAACCTAGGACACTCAATAGTGATCTTGCTCGCCATCCCGAACCTTCCTTAAGTAGTTAAGCTCTTCTCCAAGGAACCAAGCTTTGATACCAATTGTTGAACAAGACAACTGAGAGGGGGGGTGAATCAGCTATAGAAAATTTTTCTTTTACAACATGCACTAGAGATTAGTTCAATTATCATTCACAAACCCTTTACTCTGCTAATATGATTAATCATTAAATGAAAATGCAAAAATTGAAAGAAACAAAAACCATACACACACAACAACACCATATTTATGTGGAAAACCCAATAAGGGAAAATCCACGGTGAGGATTATCTCACAATATAGAGAATATCAAAATTGATTACAAAGGCTTACTACCAAAGAGGCTCACTGCCACATAGATACAAAGAAGATATAAGAGATTTGTTATAGAGAGAAGACAATCTCAATGCAACAAATATTTCCATCATGATTCACTCACACACTTGCAGACATGCATGAATGATAGAGTAAACCAACTCATTGCTTCTGAAAACTCAACAATTAGATTTCACACCAATCTTCCAAACTCACATCACATACACAGTATTTCACATCTATCTCGCATCTATCTTGCTCTATTTATTTTTATACCTTTCATCAATATCTCATCCTGTATTTATGCCATCTTCAACTTTGAAACATATCCAAAGTTAGCCACACACACCATTTTATTTTACAAATTCAAACTAGGTTGGTGCCAAAACATTAGAAGGTGGATTTAGAATGAGGGCAACCCAAACACACACTTAAACACACTTCCAAAAACTTTGAAATTAGTGGTAAACAAAAGGTTGACCAAACCAGTGTAAAACACATAGAACAATTAAGCACATGCAACCTTAGCATGATCCAATCCTCCTAGACAACAAAATTATCTTCAGTATGTTCATATCAACTTAACTCCAAAACTGTAAGTCATAAAACTCAAACAAGAAGAAATGTGAAGCAACTATATTTCTCCCGAACCTCAGCCAAAGACCAAAAAGCACAATTCACAATTGGTGAACATAACTCACATTGTATAACAATCGAGAACCCCAAAATCTAGATATAGCAACTTACACAACCATGATCAACATATCTGAAACCACAAGAACATAGGAGAAAATCCCGAAGTAAAACTCAGAGCAACCACTAAATACGTGCAACCTTTCTTCATTAGAATTTTCTCAATATCCTTGACATATATAGCTAATAGCCTGCATCCATGACATCAATGACAACACCAACTAGTTGATAACTAGTTAACCAATTGACATCAATGACAACACCTTCATTCTTGGAGCAAATAGAACACGTTTTCATCAATGTCCATGTTGCATGCAAAAACAAAGAATTAAATGGGACCTACCCCCCATATTTTTGGGTAGGACTTATCTAGAAGAAAATGATATTATAAATTAAATATAGTTATAATACAATAATTAGAATATTAAAAATACTCTAATAAAACTATACAATAATAATATTATCGAAACATAAATTATAATATAATATAACAAGTGTCATGTAGTGGCTAGTACTTGCCATTATAGTATTGTAATTATAGTTTTGTAGGTTTGAAAAAAAAAAAAATGTGAATTTTATTAATATGTCAAATTTAAGAATAGATTTAAGTTTTGTTAATTTTAGTATTTTAGTTTTGTTAATTATTTCTTTGCATGACTTAATCCTAACCCTAATTCACACCCTAACCCTAATCTTATCCTTATCCCTTACCCTAATCTTAACCCTAACCCTAACAATAAATCCTAAACCATTATCCCAACCCTTTAAACCTATCTCTAACCCTAACCAGAGTCGTAACACTAACCATAACTATAGACCCTAAACTGTTAACCATAATTGTAACCCTAACCTTGTCGTAACTCTAACCACAAACTATAATCATAAACCTGATCCTAACTACATACCTAACTATAATTGGAAACCCTAACCCTAATCTCATCCCTAATATGAACCATAATTGTAACTCTAAACCTAACCCTAAAGCCTAAACCCTAATATAGCCCTAATCCTAACTCTGTTTCTCATAACCCTAACCCTAACTCTAAACCTAACCCTAACCCTAACACAAACAATAAACTCTAAACCGTAATATTAACCCTAACTCAAACTATAATATAAAATAACAATATTTAAATATCTAATCTAGAAATATTAAAATCTTCTAAATATTGCTTCTATTAATTTAATTTAAATATTGAAATGTTCATATCTTGGATATAGATTGATGTTATGCATTTTGATTAAAAATGAATTTAAATTGTTTCTCATTTTCTATTTGAATAATAACAAACCAAAAAAATTGATAACAAAATTATATAATAATATAATATATTATTGTAATTTAATATAACCAATTAAAACATATATTAAATCTTATTTAATATTATATTAATTTATTATAATATAATAATATATTATTATTATTAATATTAGTATTATTTTATGTATGATTTTTTTTGATACGTAAGTAAAGGATTATATTGATGTAACAAAAAAATTGCCATATCTTATGCCTTGTAGGTGACCAAAATGCAAAGGCTCTCTGCCCACAAACATTTACAATTCCATCCCCAGACCTTACATTGACATAAAAACTCTCAAAACAACAAAAGGAGAGAAGACCTCAACCATTACATACCACACTAGACCTAGACACATATGATATCTATACCATGAAAGGCAATCGCCCTCGACTACATTGTCATATTTACTAAACTTTTACTAGAAATACAAACTTTATAAATTAGACTTAGTTACACTAACCAATACTAAGGAAACCGTGAGCCTGGGCGAATGCCCTGAAATCTAGAACCCAACTGTTGCCATGAGATTGGGGAAGCTTTATCACCTTCTACAAATAATTTTCCCCAACCACAACCATTTGTTTGTGCTCCACAAGCACCAACCCCATCCTAGGTACTTGGTGAACAATATGGAATCCATCAAAGCATAAAGGATGAGGAAATTTGTCAGATATTATAGTCACAATTTCCCTAGTAGATATGAATACAAAAAGTGGAAGCATTAACAAAGTACGTGAATTGTTTGATAGAATACCTTGAAAGAGATCTTGTCTCATGGACTACAATGGTTGCAAGATATGTACAAAAAGGATTTTTTGAAAAGGCTTTAGAAACTTTCAATAAAATGCAATTGGTAGGTGTAA
>VDFB02190093.1:0-16245 GCA_007258455.2 Sequoia sempervirens
TATGTATATGTATATGTATATATATATATATGAAACTGTGTATGTACCTTTGAAGTTTTGATTGTCAACTAAACATAATAGCATACATCTTCATTTTTTATATGCATCCGAGTTTTCATTAAATTACTATTATTTTGCTTTCCAAGTGAACATAGTAGCATACATTTTCTATATATTGTGTTGGTATTTGTTTAGTTTCCATTACACATAAAACACAACAACATACATATATATATGATGAACTTCGTAACTTACATTTGTGACATTTGGCTTACTTAAAAACAAAGCTCCATACATATATTCAAACATAATTAACAAAGCATCTATAATTTGCAACCCCTTTAATTTTATGGTTTTATTCCAAAACCCCATGTTTCCATTCATGAAACTGTTTGATTATGGGATTATTTTGCACACTTTTTTGACCAATTTCATCATTTCTCATCATGCATCGCTCTTGGCTAGTTGTTGTCTCCATCATTTGATATACCTGCCAAATACTCTTCATGGTTTCAAGGAACATCAACCCATCATTTCTCCTTTCATTTTGCATGTAATGGTACTTGTGAATCTAGTTTGCCCCAATACTCTTATCTTTCTCATATTAGTAGTCCTAGGGGCATGTCATTAAATACTCTACTATGTTCATTCAAAATTTTATAAATATTAATGTGGTGAGGGGATCTCCCATCTGTAAGATGATTCACAAGAATAACCAAAAGTTGGCTACCTAGGAAACTTGATCCCTACAAAAAATGCCCTCCATTATATTTGTTGTGATCACCCTCGACATGGCATTGGATATCCCTCTAAGAACAACATATTTCCATCTAATCTAAATTTGAGTTCCATAAACTAATAATTCTATGTAAATTCACCCAATGAGTGTACAAACTACACGAACAATATGATATTTATCCCTCCCAAGTGAACAACATAAAAATCATCGCATATTGTATGATATTTAAGGACTATATAGAATTGTTGAATTACCTTAGTGTAGGGGAGGATAAATCCATAAAAAAAACTTACATCAAAACCTTCAAAATCTTCTATCTTTGATCCTCTTTTGGATACCAACCCTTCATCAATGAAATTATGGGTGACCCCACTGTCTAGATAAGCAATAAAATCTTGTCCTATAAAAAAATTTGTACTCTAAATGGGTGGTATATGGGGCCTCGTAAAAGATTTTCAAATGTTCCTTCACTATTTTTTTTCCTTTCTTCTCCCTCAGGTACTTGTTCTTTTTAATCCACAAACTCCTTAGGCTCGTCTAAAGTTGAGTATCTTTTTGACACTACCTCAATGTAGTACATTTGGCCCTTTCCAAGGCACCTATGTCCTAGGGTCCAAAATTCTTTACAAGTGAGCAAAGTTTCTTTCTCTTGGGTTCATTCTTATTTTCATCATTTACCTTCTTGTTGGTAACTGGAGGAGTTGTCTTTTGAGAAGGTGAGTGAAATCTCTTCCTCTGGAAGTTCCCCTTTTGTTGTCCAAAAGTGGGTGTCTTAGAAGGATAATGAAATTTATTCTTTAAGATAGATAGCTCTAGAGTTAAGACTCTTTTCATAGCTTCCTATAATGAAGATGGTGTAAAATATCTTACAATATATCTGAAAGGTTCAAAGATTCCTTCAACAAATAGATATATGATTCTCTTTTCTAAAATATTAGTCACTATAACACAACTTTATGAAACTTTTCTATATAAGCACTTAATGTAGTTTGTTACTTAATCTTGTAAATCTCTCTAAAGTATTATTTTCATCTTTAAGCTTAAATCTATTAATAATCCTTTGGAAAAAATCCTTAAAGGCTAGAATTTTGTCATGCCCTTGTGTGGTGTAGCCATGGTACTATCCATCATATGCAACACCCTCTAAATGAAGAAAGGAAAATTGATTGCATCCCTTTCCTTTATGGGGTTGAGCTTGAGGTAAGTATATATTTTTCCAACCACAACTATGTTAAAGTATTGTCGCTTCCATTAAAAGTATGAGCAAACAATTTATTCAAAAAAATCAACTCCCTATTTTCCTCTTTTTAAGTGTTCCTTTATCCCTTCTTGTAGATTGGACTCTTCCTAACCATATCAACATATTTCTCAAAAGATAGGATTTCCTTTATGCCTTTAGATTGATTTAGATATTTTTCCATTAATCTATCCACTTCTTCCTCAACAAAATCTTAATAAGGGGTGATAAGAATCATTTTTGCTTCCTCGTCTTATCTTAAAAATACTAGGCTTGAGGATTTTAAAACAGTGCATCGTGTTGTTTCATTGCCCATTGTGGGGTTGCCTCTTCCTTATAAATGTCTTGTACTCTATTGGGATTAAGGTGTCTCAATAGGTTTGAGTCATAGCATTTAATTAACTTGATTAATTAAGCTTACTTTAGATAAATATTGCATATTTATTTGATATCCTAAGTTTCCAACTTTATAATTCAATTCATTCAAGGAGTTCCTATTTTTGTGGGGAAATTTGAGGGAAGCCAAGGAAGAAGCCACTTGTCACAAGGAAAGAACTTCTAGGAGAAAATTTGAGAAAAAAATTTAGAAGTTCCATGGTGATGACATGTGGCATTCTCCCTTGCTTGTTGACATGGCTTGATCCCTATTTTATAGTAAGTTAGGTGCCCCACTTGGAATATGTTATTTGATAGAGTTGAATTGTAAAATGTTTCCAATTTGAGGAAAATTGATTTGACAAGATCCTATGAAGATTTGAAGAGTCTTGTTTGAGCAATTTCCAATTCGGTGTTGAGTTGGAAAAGCAATTTTTTGGTTTTATTATCCTTAGGCACCAAAGATAAGGATTTGCTCCTATCTGTGTGGGATGCTATGCCCCACATAAGGATAAGCTTAGTTTGTGATTGGCGGGTTGAATGAGAACTCATGCATGTTGAGTTTTTTTAGTTGTAGATTAGCAAATTGAGCTAGAAGTTATGGATTTCTCCTTTATTGTAGATTTTTAATCTAAGAGGATATGGAGATGGAATATTCCACTCTAGGAGCCTCTATTGTTGCGACCTATATATATGATTTCCATGTTAGAGCTGATAGGTGAGAGAGACTAAATTCACAGGGGTTACGCTACCAGATTTTCTCTAGATGGAATAGGATGTAAATCTCCATATATATGCTCAAAGCTTGCAATTGTATTGTAACCGTGTATTTTGTTGTTGAATAATACAATGGATCTATTCTTTTGGAGTGTGGTGCTTTTTACTTGAAAGGGTTTTCCCCACATAAATATTTGTGTTCATGTCTTCTATTTTAATATTTAATGTTTATTGAATCTATTTAATGCATGTTGTTGAAACTGGTTGATCTTGCAAGATCTAAAGTTGCATGAACTTTCTTCTAAGGATTAATGGTGGGAAATAAACTATGTAGGATTCTACTTTATGGCATAGAAATATGTGCTATTTTCAGGTTCTCTGAAGAAACATAGCTTATCGAAGGCACCTACTGATTTCAGATGGTTGTTCTGGGATGAACCTTTTTCCCTTCATACTCAACTTCTCTACTAGATTTCTTATAAGGTCATTTGATTATCTTTAGCCTTGGTCAATATTTTGAAAGGTTATTTGAAATAATTTCTCCCTTTCCTCCTCTGTCATTTTATTTCTCCCCTTTCCTTCTTCAACCATGGTGTCTTCTCCTGAGTACAAATCCTCAATTCTTGAACCTTCCACTTGTGATTTTTTTGCTCTTGTTTGAGGTATCTAGCCTCTTTATCATGGGGCAACCTAAATCATTAAGATACCTTATAGGATGATAAAATGTTCTACTTTGATACCATTATAATAACCCTAACATGGTTATTAAGGGCCAAGATATATAGGGTTTTTAATTTACTATGAATCCTACTAGTCAAATCTAAAATATTCCTTACAACCCCTATTATTTATCTTTAATGATTTATTACAACCTTTAATAGCATTCCCAAAAATGATAAAATCTTGATTTCATTGTGGGTTTATAAAATATGAATAACACATACTTCATTAAGTAATAACAAAACATTGTAGAGCTCTCAAATCAATAATGGAGTCAACAAAGCGATGCTCTAATAAATAAAAATAATAATTGAAAATGGTCATGATAGTAGCTAGTACAAAGGATTCACTAATAAAAAATAACTTTGAAACTACCCTACAATTTTCTTACAATGGCCTACAAATAGGTAGATGTGATGCAGGTTAGATTTGTGATCGTGGAGCTCTCTCTTAATATTCAATGAAGTTGTCCTGCTAGGTCAAGGGTTTCCATCATATCATATAAACCAAATGGTTTCTATCCTCTAGTTTTGTTGGTTCTTTTTCTGGAAACTCTTATTTCTAAGAGAAAATACAATTCCTAAACCTGGGGATCAAAGGATTAAGACTGAGATTTGATCTATAATCAAAATAAGGACAAGAAAAGCCAACAAACAAGGCTGGACCCAGCATTCTACACTTTGAGCTCCACACGAATCAAGAGGTTAATCCTATTATAGGTCATAGAGAACAATAAATCCCTCTCGCAAACAAAACCACATGCCCTTAAAATGTGGATGAATGGTAAGTTCACATATATGTGAATAAAGGATATTTAAAACTTCATCAAATTCAAGCATGGTCCCTTATACTTTGAACAATACTACAAACCTATAACTTACATTGACATGTCTTCATCTCAAGTACCCAGAGGAGTGATAAATGAACAAATCTCAAGCATATACCCTATATTCCTTAAAATTCATGAAGACAAAGAAACCCTGATAAATTAAACTTAAAAGAAATGTTCATTGTTTGAAATACTTATCAATTTTGGAACAATTATTGAAGAAGAGATTGCAAAAGAAAGATTGGTGCCTGCCTTGGGCTACATAGTCACAATAGCCTATACTTTTATATCATATCACCAAAACATAACCTGATGATCTGCTTAAACACTTATCACCTTGTGACAATGAGATCTTCATGAGCCTACAACATAATTCTACTTAACAATCTATTTGAAATAACAACACTCTTGTTATTCCTGGGCAAGCATTTATATTGTTCCTTAAACATATAGCATTTGAACCAAAAGAAAAACTCATTACATCAAGTATGTATTGAAGAGTTTGATAACCCTTGATTATTTCCTTCAAAGAGCATTACATGCCAAAGTTGGAGACAATTACATTGTACTATGTATTCATATATACAATAGATCAAGTTACAACATTACTATGATGAAATGACTAACAACTATGTACTACACCCATTACATACATTACCTATTTCCCTCTATAATTTATCCTAACTACAAACATGCCCCTTAGGCCTTGTTGCTTTTAGAATTTTAGAACCAGAACTAAACCCCTAAAAATGACAAAGAGATTTCACTTTAAAGAATGAAGAAAACCCAGATTGAACTCCCAAGTGACACTTGGCACAATTAGACACCTTTCATTTTGTAGTTGAAAATGGCTTCTAGAATGTGCCTTACTTTGTCTTTTGATATTTGATTTTCCATTCTAATTTATAATCTCACACAAATTTTTAACTCTGTATAAAAACACATTTACCAACTACATTTTCACTTGCTAGTGAAAAGTATTAACTTGATGCAGTCATCCACTTAATTGGCATTAAAAGAATGCTTTTGACATAACAGTTTAACCCACTGGATACCTTAGAATATCTCCTTTCCTCCATAATTGAATTGAAATTTTGACAAATAGTTATCCTACAACCACTTGCATACATATTTTGCCCACAACCAATTATTTTCACTTGCCTATTTCATTTTCTTCTATTTTCACCTTTTCACATTCATTTTTTTGTCATAATACATTGATATTGAAGGCATCATCTCTTGGAAAATACATATTGTTGGCATACTTCTTGTTTATTATTTATTATTTAAAATAAAAGGCAATTAAAACACGTCGCACACCTGCTACCCACCGCAATTTTCATTTGATTTTGCCCTTCAACATTTGTGTTGGTTTTCATTTTACCTTTTTCCAAGATAAAATGCGTTGGCAAAATACATATTGTTGGCATACAATTTGACTTTCAATTATTTTAAATCATACGAAATAATATTTTAACATGCCTGTTAAAACTCAATCACGTTCTCTCACCTCATGGGGTAAATTTAATATTATAAATTATTATTCTATCACCCCATATATTTAAAACGTTAAAAATGTCTTAAATATTTGAAAAACTAAATATTTGTAATTTAGAAACATTGTAATTATCCAACATGTTGAATGATCGTATTGATCCATGTTGAAAAATGAGGTGTTTTCTTAGCATAATACTCTGTAAAACTTTAATATTGCTAATCTAAGTAAGCTCTTTCTTTGTTACATATATTATTTGTGGGTGATTATCTTGATTAATTCATTTTACTATTGTAGAGATGAAGAGAAGTTGATAGAAGAACTAGACAAAATGTTAGAAAGATTACACAATATATAACATGGAAACACTGGGAAAAACTCCCACCAGAATTATTCTATTATTCAATCTCTAAATTATAATAGCTCCAATTCTTGATTAAGAATTCTTCTTTTTGTCTTTACCAATCTTCTTCACACACACCAAATAACAATTATGAAAACTCTCTTCAACTTGAATGAGATATAGAACAATATGCAACCTTGTAATCTCCATTAATTTGATAATTACAATGCAAACTCAATCCTTGAAAGGTATGCCATATTGTTTCAAGTTGATTTATTCTATATGAAGACTAAAGCTTGCAACATGTGCTTCATGCATTTATTCTTTAACTCCTAGGATCTTTACATGCATTCAGAAGTGTTAACTATTACTCTGTATAGTTAACTGAACACAAGGTGAGTGTCACCTTACCATGTGGGTGTCCCATGTGTCCCTATTATTTAGGAACTCACTATGGGCGCCCTCACAGGTGCCATTTATAATTAATTACAAGAATTTCAATAATCATGATTATTTCATCAAATATTAATCTCATCCTAATCTCTTAGTGTTGTTGAACACATTCCAAGAATCTAGGAGATACATGAAATAATTGGTTAGGATTTTCAATTAAATGGCATCCCTATTTCCAACATTCTCCCACTTGACATTATACATTGCAATTATTCTAAACAAAAGAGATAATAAATTTAAATCAGAATGCAGGGACTCAAGGCCAATGGCCTTCACGCACCATGAGAACTTATTTGTAGGAACTGGCTTCGTAAGATAATCTGTAGCATTAATCAAAGTGTCAACTTTTCAATTAATACTTTCCCACTCTCAACCATTTCTCGCACAAAGTGATACTAAACATCTACATGTTTAGTACGAGCATGATACATAGGATTTTGGCTAAACAAATAACACTTTGACTATCACATTCAAGCCTAACTTGCTTGCAATTAAAACCAATACCTGACCCAAGCCTTTGTAACCAAACTGCCTCTTTAGAGGCATGTGTGGCAGCCATGTACTCTGCTTTTGTGGTGGACAAAGCAACCGTGGGCTACCTCTTACTCATCCAACTAGCAGTAGCTCCAAACAAAGTGTACACATAACCACTTGTCGACCTCTGACTGTCCAGATCTCTTGCCCAATCTGAATCAACAAACCCCTGTATGTCCAATGATCTATTCATAATATCAATATTATTAGAACCATGATAAACTAAACAATAATCTGAAGTCCCTCATAAATATCTAAACACCATTTTAACATAAGTCCAATGTTCTTTACTAGGGTTAGACATAAACCTACTAAGAACTCCCACTGCTTGTGCTATATTTGGTCTCGTACAGACCATTGCATACATTAAACTACCAATTGCACTAGCATACGAAATTTTAGACATTTCCTCAAAATTAAAATCAGATTTAGGACTCATATCTAAACTTAACTTCATGCCAACTGGTAAAGGAATATTAACCGGTTTACTGTCCTGCATGTTAAATCTTTTCAAAATAGTATCAACATAATTACTCTGACTTAAGCAAAGCTTTATGTTACCTCTATCTCTATTGATCTCCATACTGAGGATATATTTTGCAGCCCCTAGATCTTTCATCTCAAATGTGCTCAAGAGTTGTGCTTTCAATTCTCTGATCATTACCTTGCTGTTACCAATAAACAACATGTCATCAACATACAAGATAATAATTAAAAGTTGATCATCAATAATTTTTATATAAACACAATGATCTTCCTCACTCCTAACAAAACCAATTTTTAATTCAAAAGCATCAAACTTCTGGTACCACATTACGGGTATTTGTTTCAATCCATATAAGTTCTTTTAACATACAAACCAATTATTCTTTTCCTTTTACAAAAAAACCTTCAAGTTGCTTCATATAAATTTCCTCATCAAGATTCCCATGCAAAAAAGCAGTTTTCACATCCATTTTCTCAATTTCAAAATCATAAGCAACAACAATGGATAAAAGAATCTAATAGGGATTAATTTAGCAGCGAGGAAGAAGATTTCATTAAAGTCAACTCCCTCTCTCTAGGAGTAGCCCTTGGCTACTAATCTAGCCTTATACCTTTCGAGATTACCATCTACACCTATCTTCTTTTTAAAGATCCATTTACAACCAATGGCCTTTCTATCTTTGGGAAAACTCTCAAGATCCCATGTGTCACAAGTATCCAAGGATTCCATTTCCTCATGCATAGCTTGTGACCAAAGCTTTTTCTCGTCTGAGGACAAAGCTTCCATGTAAGAATTGGGTTCATCATTGGTACTCATTAAAGCAAAAATACAACAGAAATTAGGTGGGATATACCTATCAACAGGACTCTATTTTCTTGTGGTTCCTCAATATGCTCATCTTGAGCCTCTATTTCAAAAGAACTCTCTGAACTCTCTTCTTGTGATTCATCCACTTGTTCTTCAACATGTGCATCTTGTTGCTTCTCAGTATTTGTCTCAAAATGCACTGTTCGAGAAGTATCCTTTTCCTTTGGTTGTTCTTCTCCTGAATAAGCTCTAAATTCCTTGAAAATAACATCTCTAGATAAAGAAACTTTTCTTGTTAGTGGATTCCAAAGCTTGTAACCTTTTACATTTTCACCATAACCTATGAATATGCATTTATGTGCTTTAGGATCCAATTTAGATCTCTTTTCTTGAGGCATGTGAACAAAAGCCTCACAACCAAAGATCCTTAAATGTGCAACACTAGGTTTCTTACCTAACCACATCTCATAAGGAGTTTTATCTTCAATAGATGAACTAGGGGATCTATTGATTAAATAAGAAGTACATACCGCTTCAGCCCATAAGGACCATTCAAGCTTAGCACTACTTAACATACTCCTAGCTCTTTCCATTAAGGTTCAATTCATCCTTTCTGCTACTCCATTTTGTTGAGGTGTATATGGAGTAGTTTTTTGTCTCACTATTCCTGCATGCTTACAATAATCATCAAATTCCTTAGAACAATACTCACCACCATTATTTGATCTCAACACTTTTATCTTATGATCTGATTGTTTCTCAACCAAAGCCTTAAATTCCTTAAACTTATTAAACACATCAGATTTGTTATGCATAAAATATATACAAGTGTATCTTGAGACATCATCAATAAATGTGACATAGTATCTAGATTTTCCAATAGAGTCAATATCCACATGACCCATTACATCTGAGTGAATAATCTCTAATAATCTTTTAGCTCTATTTGTACCACTAGGAAATTTAGATCTAGATTGCTTTCCAAACACACAGTGCTCACAAAAGTCATTTTTTCCAATATTATAATTAGGAATACCATCAACCAATTTTTTATTAAGAATGGTCCTAAGACCTTTTTCACCTATATGGCCCAATCTATGGTGCCATAGCATACATGTATTTTCAGCTTCAATTACATTTGATAAAATATTTACATTGGAGGTATTCAACTTAAACAAAGTCCCAATCTAAGATCCTTTAGCAACCACCATATTCCCTTTCACCAATCTACAACCACCTTTGTCAAATGTCACATGCATTCGAGAATCATTAAACTTAGAGATAGAAAGTAGATTCCTTGCAAGTCCTGGAATATGTAAAACATCATTAAGGGTCTTAACACTACCATCACTGAAACACAATTTTACCTCTCCTTTGCCAACAACTTTTGTTGTGTTGTTGTCTCCAAAGAACACATCTCCTCCATCATATGCAGTATACTTAGAGAACCACTCCTTTCTAGGAGTCATATGATAGGAGCAACCTGAATCAAGAAGCCAAGAGTTATCAACAACAGTATTAGAAGAAATGACTAATGCATCATTACTGTCATCGAATTTTTCTATAGAAGCATTAGTACTCTTCTTCATGCTCTTACAATCCTTTTTAATATGTCCAGGTTTTCTGCAATTCCAGCACTTTACCTTACTCTTACCAGGGGTTTTTTACCATTCTTTAGACTTACCCTTTTCTTTCTTGTCTGCTTTAGATTCCTTCTCTTTAGGCCTACCTCTTACAAACAAGGCATCTTGGGAGCCAGTTTTGGATTTCCTCCTCATCTACTTTGATAGAAGAGTAGGAATGATGTTGTCCATCTTTGGATCTGCACCATTACCACTAATTGCAACTATTAGATATTCCCAAGAATCTGGTAAAGAGCAAAGCAATAAAATGCACTTATCCTCACCCTCAAGCTTCACATCTATGGATGGTAACTGACTGAGAAATAAATTGAAAGCATTTAAATGTTGTGCTATTGAATCACCATCTTTCATTTTCAATTAATATAATTTCCTTTTTAGATACAACTTATTTGTTAGACTCTTTGTTTGATAAATGTCTCCTATTCTTTTCCACAATTTATATGCATTGGTTTCCACTGAAACATTTAAAAGAACAACATCAACAAGACACAATCTAATTGTTCCTCTTTCCTTTTTATCTAACTTAGCCCAATCTTCATATGACATAGTTGGCGGATATCTTTGTATCATTATTAATTTCCTAACCATTGATCTCTTTCTTCAAAGAAGATCTTCCATTTTAATTTCCACATTTCATAGTTAGAACCATTGAACTTTTCAATATCTAACCTTGAATTCATTGTAACAGAAAACGAATTCCAAAATCAGCAAACTACTAAAAGAATAATAAGAGCTCCCACTAAGCCAATAAATCCTTCAAACTTTAAAGAATGGCATCAATGCTCTACCCAACCTCAGCTCTGATACCAAATGTTGAAAATTGAGGTATTTTCTTAACTTAATACTCTGTAAAACTTTAATATTGCTGATCTAAGTAAGCTCTTTCTTTGTTACATATATTCTTTATGAGTGATTATCTTGATTAATCCATTTTACTTTTGTAGAATGTAGACAGAAGTTGATAGAAGAACTAGACAAGATATTACAAAGATTACACAAGATGTACAGTGGAGAAACCCTTTCAGGAAAAAACTCCACCAAGAATTATTCTATTGTCTATCTCTAAATTACAATAGCTCCAATTCTTGCTTGAGGAGTAGCTGTACGTCTTCTCTTCTTCACACTGCAATAACAATTATGAAAACTCTATTCAACTTGAATGAGATATAGAGACAATATACAGCCTTGTAATCTCCAAATGGTGATTGAAATTACAGAAATTACCAAAGCTCCAAGACCAGAAAAGAGTATGTCATATTCCTTCAAGAGTTGGAGTTATTCAATGAAGACTAAAACTTACAACATGTGCTTCATCCATTTGGGCTTCCCAAATTGGAGCAACAACTCATCCTTCACTTTGGTGATAAATCCAAAGCTCTTCCTCAAAGTTGGTGCCCTTAAGTAATCCTACTTAACTGAGCCTTCATAAATATCTTATCATGCATGAGAGGTAAATCCAATAAAGCATCTTGGGAACCGAAGTTGGATCCAAGTGATTTATAGTTAACTGAAACATTTACTCAACACCATTCATTCAAGAATGGTCATCCCCTGTTAACTGGAGGTAGTCCACGGTATCTATCATCTGACTCAAGTTATTAGCCATGCATTCAAGTTAACTAAAACTAGCGCATGCAACTCAGAAATAACCAACATGCATTCAACATGCACTTGCATGCAAGCGAAGATAAATGAACCATAACTAAACTGAACTAAACTAAACTAAACTGATTCTAAATTGAACTGAACTAAACTGAACTGATCTTAACTAAACTTAACTAAACTTCAACCATACAAACATCAAATCCTAACTCCTAGGATCTTTACATGCATTCAGAACTGTTAACTATTACTCTGTATAGTTAACTGGACACAAGGTGAGTTTCACCTTACCATGTGAGTGTCCCATGTGTCCCTATTATTTAGGAACTCACTATGGACACCCTCACATGCTTCTTACATTTAGAATTAATTACAAATGTCAATAATCATGATTATTTCATCAAATATTAATCTCATCTTAATCTTAGTGTTGTTGAACACATTCCAAGAATCTAGGAGATACATGAAATAATTAATGTTTAGGATTTGTAATTGAATGGCAACCTATTTCCAACAATCAGCATCGATGAATTCGGACCTTGGTCTTGGTTAATCTAAAAGCTGGGGAGCTTTGGGGATAAGTGAGGAGGAATTACAAAGGCACCGGGCTTTCCTTTGGCCTTAATTAGCCCAAAGTTGTTCTGCATGTCGCGAGAGAATCTACCACGCACAATCTAGAAGGATAGTCACACTATGGATGGTAGAGTGCTAGCGATCCCCCTGTTTGATAAGATGGAAGAGACTGAGAAGGAATATGCCTTGAATGTCTGGAAAGCAAACCCCACAAGCTACAAGAGAACCATCAATTAGACATGGTTGCTCGAGAAGAGGAGCAGTGCAAACAAAGTACCTGAAAAGCTATACTGGAGTGACTTTGTGGAGGAAGCTAATGACCTCGTAACACTCTTGAGTAGAGTAAGGCCTCCCTACTTTTACAATCTTCAAGGATTGGATGTTCTAATTTGTGGAAGAGATCCTTCGAGGAGAAGCCAAGTTTCACTGGGCAAAAATAATCAATGAAAATTTGCACAAACAATTTTTTATAGTAAAGAAGACTCAATAATTCTACATGACTTCCTATCTTGTGTATCTTTTGGTATTAGCGTTCCCTTACAAAGGATTGAACTATGTTTCACCTTGGGAAAAAAGAAGGGGAAAAATCATGTCTACAATTGCTACTCATAGCTCCAATACATAAATTATGAGGACTACAGGGGGTCAACGATGCCTTCATCATGCACATTGTCCAGACCCTATCAAAGGATTATCATAGGAGGATGTCTCACAGTGTGAAGGTGATAGTCAAAGTCTATGGGTACTAGTTTATTCAGTTCCCTAAGTTTACCTACATAAGAGCTGAAGGATTCTTAGGGTTCCCATATCGACCACCCCAATATCCTAACGATAGGATAATCTTGTTGGAATTAACTAGGCAACTACGGACTGCCCATTCATTGTTACAAGACAAGCATCAAGCTGGTGTCTCATACCCCATTGTATTTTTTCAAGGAGCATATTCATGTCCTACTACCCCATGTGTGGAAAACTCAGAGAAGGATCTCACGGAATCTAGAACTCCACACACAAAGGGGAGGCTTGGATCCCCTAGGAAAACTAAAGAAGCAGGTTGGAAGGAAATACGCCCATAGGCCGCATATTTGAGAATTTTGGGCCAACTGCGATAATGACCACGAGGTTAGAAGAAGGTATTATATGAGGATGATGACCAAATTCATAAAAAATATCAATCTATTCCTAGTCTCTAACCAAATTGTTGAAGACGACAATTTTCTTGATGAAAGATATAATTCTCTAGCTAATTTTTTATTGCCAATGATTGAATGGATGGAGCCGAAGGTTAAAGATTTAGATACTATCATTCATCTAGTGGAACAAAGGACTAAGAAGTGGCTCGATGATCAAATAGCCCAATTGTAGCAACAAGGCATAGAGCTGACATATGGAGAATTAGAGGATGACCTTAAACACGAGATAGATAGTGAAACTAATATGGATTCTTCAAAAGAGGCTCCTAAGTCTCCACTGGTTACAAGGTCAAGGAAAAGAAAACAAGTAATGGAGCGGTAGCTAAAGCAAAAGGTGTATACCAGAAAAATGGCTAAGGGAAAACAACTACCGAAGAAGCCCAAGAGAATGGGAACCTTTGTTCCCCATATGCCCGCCATCCAAGAAGAAGGTTCCCCACCTCAAGAAGAGGAAGAGCAACCACACTCTCCACCATGTACTATCTCTGCACCTTCATCAGCCATTTCCATTGCACCGTCTCCCTCCACTCTTGAATCATTTCCTGTATCATCTCCAGTTGTTGTGGACATATCTGGCCATCTCACTTCTGCTTCCCTTATGGCTCCGATAGTCATGGTGGATTCCTCTTCCTCTACCACTTCTTCGCTATCATCTTGCTTGCTCCCGCTTCCATTGCCAACTATCTCCCCCTTGCCACCTTTTGTGCCCACAACCTTTATGGAACCTATTATGTTTCCTGAGACTTTTTTCTCCTACCTACAAAATATGCCACCCTAGTTCTTAGAAGTTATGTTGAATCCCTAGGTCAAGTTGCTTATGGCTCAACTTACTACATCATTACCCATTCCTCCACCTCCTACTGATCCACCTAAAATGGAAGCCATAATGCAAATTGAAGAGGAAATGGAGAGGATGAGTAGGGAACAACCTAAAGAAGCATTGAATGTCACTGAAGACCCCAAGGACTTAGACCATGATGACTACTACAAGCATGTTGATGAGGGCTTGAGAACTGATTTAGATGAAGTAGCTTCTAATAAGGAGGGGAAACAGATGCAAAAGGATGGAGATACAAGTAGATTTGACACTTACTATGACATGGAGACCTATGATCAAGAACCTGAAGGTGAACAAAATGAGGAGCATGATGATAAAGGGGTGAATCCAGAAGAGCATCACTCTTAAGAGGAAAAGATTGATATGGAGGTTGGTGTAGAAAAGAGTGATGAACTCCCAAAACATGGTCATGGTAAGGGACTACAGAAAAAAGAAGTGCCTCTAGAAGGAGAGCAAGATAAAGAGGAGAATACAAATAAGAAGGATGATGAGCCCAATCAAGAAGTTGAGATTGAGTATGTGGAAAGTGAAAGGCCAACACAAGAAGAAGATGCTGCTAAGAGAAATGAAGAATCCATCAAGCTGGATAAGGAGAAAGAAATAATGCAAAAGGAGGAGCAGAACAAGGAAGAAGAGAACATCGAAGATACTCCTAGGCATGAGGAGGAGGATCCTTCAAAAGGTCAGGAGGAAGGTAATAATGAATTCAACACTACATTCCTAGACCACCAAATAGAAGTCCCCTCATGGTTGGAGCAGTAGTTGAAATGGAAAGATGTTGTGCTTACAAACCCTAAGGCTCATTTAGAAGCAATACTGGCTCAAGCCCAAGTGAAGACATGGGAAAAGAAAAAGTGAGATCTCACATCACAATAGACACATCAGGATCACGAATATTGTAGGTAGCAACCCCAACAATAGATAAAGATGTTAATACCCTTCAAGCCAAAGACTATCAAGTAACTACTATCAATCTAGGCCCCGCATCCAAGGCCCAAAAGATTGATGATTTTCAAGGGTTTTTCACCACAATTATGTAGCAAATGAACAAAGATCACTCCATGAAAGAGGAGTTAAAAGCATAGGTGGAAAAATTAACTGCCTACATACAACAGTGGACTACAATCGAGGAAGAATCCCCAATGGAATCATTGGCACCTGCCTTGTTGTCAAAAGAAGAAATCAATAAAATGAAAAATATAAAGAATTGGACCAAATCCACATCTAACTAGTTCAAAAGAGTCATTGACATGGGTGATAAGGGAATCCATTATGTAGTCAAAATGCATAATAATTATTTGGTCTTACAAAAGGAAGTTGAGAAGGAGGCAAGAATTTGTAAAGATTTCCCCAATCTTTACAAAATTGCATGCCCTAAGCTACAGAGCATTTTGAAGGTATCTACATAAATTTTGGAAAAGGAGTTGGCTCTGCCCAAAGAGGACCACTAGCTACCTGATAAGTGGCTGATTAATTATCAATTTAGAAAAGAGATCCTAGAAAATTCTTTGATTGAATTAGATGTTATCCACTCCTGTGTTGTTTCCCACTTGGTTGAGGTTGATAACCTATTAGGATTGGTAACTGGATACACTATGCCAATCCATGAGCTAGATCAAGAAGAAGTGAAACGTGAATTTCACAAGAGGATAGAACAAGG
>VDFB02190094.1:0-26787 GCA_007258455.2 Sequoia sempervirens
ACATGAGGTACACCATATCACCCACCTCAAAGCTGCGCTCAACCCTCTTCTGATCAGCATACTGCTTATGCTGATTCTGTGCCTGCTGGATATTGTCTCGGAGAGACCTCAAGATGTCCTGCTGACTCTGCATCATATCAGCTGCACTCGGCACTCTGCTATCGCTCAAAATCAAATCCAGAAGATTGGGCGCCTCATACCCGTACAAAGCCATGAAGGGGGTCATCTGTATCGTCATATGGTGAGTCGAGTTATAACAATACTCGCACAAGTAAATCCATCTCACCCAAGCTCTCTGCTGACCAGCTATATAATTACGCAAATAGCCTTCCACCCACTTATTGACAATCTCTGTCTGTCCATCGGTCTGCGGATGGTAGCTGGTACTCGGTGTCAGCTCGGTCCCACAAAGTTTGAACAACTCCTGCCAAAAGTTGCTCATGAACCGGCTGTCTCTATCGCTGACTATCGTCCGAGGCAATCCATGCAATTGGAAAACCTCTCTGAAGAACAACTCTGCAGTCTGCGATGCTGTGAACGTAGTCGTAATCGGGAAGAAATGGGCGTACTTAGTCAACCGATCGACCACTACATGAATGCAATCTTTACCCTGGGCTTTCGGCAAACCCGTGATAAAGTCCATAGATAAACACTCCCACTTCCTGTCAGGTATCGGAAGTGGCTGGAGTAATCCAGCAGGATACGTGTGCTCCTGCTTGTTCTGTTGGCACACAGAACACTCACGGACATACTGCAAAACATCAGTTTTCAGCCCTTTCCAAGTAAACCGTTCCCGAACCATTTTGTAAGTCTTGTAGTATCCAGGATGGCCCGCCATAGGAAGGTCGTGAAAGGCTCTGATACCACTGTCAGAACCCTGGTGGTTCTCTGAAACAAACCCTGATGTGTTTTGTGTTGTTTTTGCAATGTTTTCAATTTTTTTGTGTTTTTGAGGTTTTCACAGGCAAAAGTAAAATTTGCGATTTTTCTAGAATTGCTTGATAAATTCATAAAAAATATATAAATGCATTAAATGTTTCAAAACTTGCTCAAGAATCAAGGCGCATCATTATATTCAATTCCCAGAGCATTTACAACGCCAAAACTGAAGGTAGGAAGCAATACATGAAATTTTTAAATAAAAACCTGGTATTTTAATGGTGGCTGCTGTAGCTGGTGATGGTACGGCCAGAAATTAATAAGAAACTCCTCCAGCTCGAATCTCAATGCAAATAACACAGAATACCAAGCGCCCCAATGTGGAATCACCAAATAACAGAGAATGAAGGCGTTTCCTCAGAAGGTTGACAAGTACGGCCTGAAAGTACAGATGTACGGACTGTCTGCAGCAATAATGAATAATGTACGGCCTTTGGAAATTGTGCCCAATCTCAAATGAATGTCCTCTGAAAAGTGCGCCTTGACTGCTAGATGAATAATCTCTGCTGAATACTGATGAATCTCTGTCTGATTAAATGATTAAGCTCAATCTGTGACTTCTGGATGAAATCACCAAGTGCAATCTTCAGCTGGTATCTCACAGCCTCAGTATGCCTGATCTCTGAAGAGGTTACGTTCTCCAGAAACGATGTTTGCCAGAAACCCTAGGGTTTGCAAACTCCAAAGCTCAGATGCTCAAAAGACAAAATTGAATAATAACAAGATAGTTCGATTTTGCCTTGGGAAGAACAATATATTCTTCTTTGAAAAGTTCGACCTAATTCTCCATTAAAATAATCATTTAAATTAATGATTTAATTTTCACTTTGGACTTAGGAGAATTTATTTAATTATTGGCGTCCTTTTTTAATGAGCATTAAATACTCATTAAATCACATTTTAATAATATAATATAAAGTATAATTAAATACTTTATAACTTAGCCAAATAATTAAATATTTTAATATTTCAATAAAGTGACTTTATAATAAAGTCAAATTATTAAATATTTAATAACTCAGTAATTACTCCTTATTTCTCCGTCAAATCAAACAATTACTGAACCGGGTCGAATCTGAGCTAAATCACTGCACCAGGTGCCCTGCCCGAAATAGCAGCTTCCGTCTGACCTAACTTTCTAAAAATAGAAAGTTCTCTGAAAAAGCTCTCTGGAAGATTCTGCGAAAGCCCATCCTGACACACTGCAATTCTGGAGCTAACCAACACTGAGCAACTGCCTAAAAGGATCCTCTGAACACTCCTGTCAGCCTACGAGGATCAAATGATAGGCTAACCTCGTCACCAGCTGTGCTGACTAGGATGGGGACATGACATGTATCTAGAAGAGGTATTCATTGTCTTGTTGGCTCAACTCCTCTATACCCAAAGGCAGTATCCTTGGATACCCCAGAGGCAAGTATCCCCTTTCCCCAAGTGGGCTCATCTTGTCCCCTCTCGGGTGGCGTATCTAGAAGAGGTCTTTGTTGCTATCTCCCTTTGCAATACTCTTGTAAGGTCCTTTGGACTACATTGGTGCCCTGGTGCCCGTACATTTCTTTTTCCCACTTGTCATAGGTCTTTGCTTCTTCAAATGCTTGCGAATGTTTTGAAATTCAGATTATTGTGTACAACTGTGAGGAATCTCCAAAGTCTTGTATCATCTTGTTTGACCTTTCTTTCGTAGGATGGCAGGATTATGCTTTGATACCACTTGTAAAGTTCCCTTTTGGGATAACCCTAAATCTTGTCCTAGAATTCCCAAGCTCAATGTAGTTATAGCTATAACTTACCACTTAAATGTTTCTAACAAGATAAATCTTGATTTCAGGCCCCCAATCTGCATAAATCATAAGATAATCTTCTATAAACGATTCATTGTTTCTCTGTTCAGCATCTACTTATACATTCTTCACTTTATTCCCTGGTCAATCAGCATATGTTTATATATTTTTTTTCCTGATATCCTTGATTGATGATCAGATTTTCAGAGAATTAAATGATCCTCTATCCAAAATACATTCCTTCTTCTTGTCCATCATGGTGCAAATATGCACATAGTAATTTAATTACATCCAGACTTGCAGATAATTATATCACCAATACAAAATAGATTATGATTTTGCTATCATAGAATATGAACCATAATATGCATAAGCCCTTTGATCTTATTAACCCTTTATTCTATCCTTTAATTATTCTATCACAAGCATATCAACTTACAATACAAACTGAATCCTTGTTGCCAACAGATGTCACTTTATTTCCTAATCAATGATCTACCACCAATATATTAATGGCAGCCCTTAACTGATATAATTCAGGAAAGTCAGAAATAAATAATCTTGACTTCTACTTGGTCGATCTCTTCCTTATTCCCTAATCCCTTATCTGCAGTTCTATATCATACCATATTATATTCTTTTATTCCCCCTCAAGTTATCTCCTTTATACAACACGTATGCCTTTTCAAAAGAGTGCAACCATTCACAAAGGTGATCGACATTATTTATATTAACTTAAATATGTATTAAGGGAGGTGATTAAGAGGAGTTGGTCTTAAACAAAACAGCCTACAGCCTTTGCAAATTAAAGTATGGCCTTCACAAACTAGATCGCTTCCCTTGCTGCATTATCAATCGAAGCCTTTATAATTTCTTTATGACTATTTTTACAATTGTATTTGCTGCAATGTATATATATATTATTTTACATATTTTATATTAATATATTTCTCGTTCTACTATTATATTTATAAATTGAATTTATTGTTAATATTTATAATATTATATTATAATGATTACAATTATTAAATGGTTAATATTAATATTTATATTTTAGTATTTATATTGTTATTTATTGTATTTCAATGCTCTATATTTTAGTGTTACAATTTCGGGGACATGACAGACTGATAGGAAAAATAAGAGACTATTGAATTGCTTGGTTTGTTTTTCAAGTGACATTATTTCTTTGAAGTCAACTGATGACTGGGGGAAGATTTAATTAATGTTAATTATTTGTGTCATTTGCAAGGAAGTTGTAGCGAAGGTGAATGAGAAAGTTGGTGTAAGTAGTCACCAACAATGCAGCAAAATATCTTGCTCCATCTAGACATCTAATAAAGGGGTACCTTTTTTATAAACTCCTTGATCAGCCATGGCATTGATATAATGTTGGAGGATATCGGAAAAGTAGAGTAGGTCAAGCTTATCATGGAGCATGGGGGTAATTTTGCAAATATATCCATGGCTCCAATCTTTAATGAGAGAATTAACAAGAAACAAGGGGCCAGTCTAACTTGGTGTAACCTATTATGTAACCTTGTTTGTCACCTTATAGTCCTTGCCATAATCAAAACATTTTTGAGGAAAAAGTTCACTATTCAACAATGGAATGAGTTTTCCTACTTGAGGATAGACTATGGGTAAATCCATGCTAAATTTGTCCTCAATTCTTCTACAAATTCTGTCACATTAAAAAGGAAAATAACTAACTATTTATTCCACAAAATCGCCATCACATTTAAAAGGAAAGTCAATCACAGTTTATCTTGCAAATCACCCTTGCTTTAAGGCTGAATCCATACAAATTATCTTGCTAATTTCCCTTCTCAACTGATTGCAAATCACTACCACAATAGACAAGGTAAAATAATAATCTATTCAAACAGCAAAGATTAAACTTGTCTAATTAAAAAAAATAGAAATTTTGACTATGGAATTTCAATGAATTTTTAGGCTATGGATTTAATTGGCCAATTATTTTTTTCCTTCGAAATTCAGCAAATTTTGTATCTTGTCTATTACATTATCGATCAATATGGATCAATCTTATCCAACAAGGCAACAGTTAGCAATGTCACACTAGTGGTGGAAGTAGGAATTCATAATTCTATCGAGTTGTCATTAATGATGGGGATGATTGAAATGTCCCACCCCAGGTGGACACTTGCTAACACAAATTTTCTGCCTTGTGTAATCTGTTTGTTCTCTCAAGGTTTTGTTTTGTTTTGATTTCAATGACATAAATGTGAGGATATATATAGAAGTGTAAATAACATATAAATTGCAAAGTATAGAAAATGCTTAATAATGAGGCAACTATTTTCAAATCTGATTAAACACAGTTTGCTAAGACAATATATTTATCTTCAAATCAGATTATGAACTGCATTACAAAACTCAAGATGCTCATACCATTAAATGCAAATACATTAGATGCTGGTCTGATTCTGAATATTAGCAACTTCTGGAAATTACATCAACAAGCTGTTGAAAACCCTTGTCTCAAACACCTAGCACATAAACCACTGTTCTCCACCTCTAAAGTGCTGAAAATTGATATTAAAGGCTTAGATGTCCTCAATGAAAGCATTAGCCACCTTATCTCCTAGGCGTTTTACCCTAGGATTCAAATGCCCTTCTCCAAGAAGATGTACGGCCAGCTACAGAAATCTAAGCAGCTTTAAGAAATCCACGTGCCAACCAAAATGGTGCTAACAGCAATTGTTATGATCTTCAATGTTTGATTCTTTTAATATTCTGAAATTTGCACATAATCTCTTGAGATTTCTGTAGCTAAACTCTAAAGAAAATCACAATAAAGATCCCCACATGCCAAAGAGAGAAGGCACAAAACAGCAACAATGATATTCTATATTATTGATCTTCAATAACTTCTGATCTGCAAATGATTAATCTTCAAAACCCTTGTGAAACCTTTGAGATTTCCTCCAATGAAGCACAATGTGACTTCTGTAGCAAAGCCACCTGTTTAGCAAACCTCAGCTGATATTTCACAACCTCAAAAAGCTTGATTCAAAAAGAAGCTACACTCTCCAAAATCGTTGCAGCCGAAAACCCTAGTTTTCACCTCCAAGATGCAAAGCACAAAGCCAAGTTGATAAAATGTTCAAGAATGAATATCTTTGCTTTTCAAAACCTTTTTATACTCTCCCAAAAAGAGGTTGATTTCCATAGAGGCTCTTAATCATTTAAAATATCATTAATATTTGCTTTTGCACTTTATTAAATTGCTCAAAGTGGGTAACCATCATATGCACTTTATAATTTGACTTAAATGCACTTTTATAATTGACTTTATAAGATTAAATTCCCTTTTAAAATAAAGTCAAATAAGTCATATAATATTATCACTTTATATTTTGACTTTATGATATTAAATGCCTTTATAATAAAGTCAAATAGTCACTTAAAATAATTAATGTAATGTCCCTTGCTAAATATGAAGCAAACTTTCTGATATGAACCTTTGGAATTCTATCAAACACTTGTCAAGCAAAGTCTAATCTTGCTGTTATCAACTCTTTTGATGTTCTTGATGTTGTTAGAAAGCATATGCATTCATTTAAACACCTGAGCAATTGACTGATATAAGATAAATATGCAAGCAAACTACTGATATATGACTCACCAATGCAATTATATGACTGATATATGCACCTACAGCCAAGAGACATTTATGCAAACACTTGGCAAGCAACCTAATTTGCATCTACAGCAATAAGGAATTATGCCAAACATTTATTATGCATCCTATTGAATGGGATAACCAATTACAGCAGATGACATTATATCAAATACTTGTCATGCAAACCTAGGTTGTAAATGATGACTTTCAGCTATTGGCATTTAGACAAACAATTGGCATACAACTTATTATGACTGAAAGTATTATTCAATTGAAGCTACAGCCATTGACATATTGACAAACAGTTGTCATACAAAGTATTGTTCCTACAGCCAAAGATGTAAGACAACTAGCTGATATGTAATTCCTCCTTTTTATTTCAAGATGCATAGATTGAATACATTCAGTATACAATGATTGCCAAGACTCTTTGGCATACAACTATGATTGGTCAATGCACTAAGAAATGACAATGAAGAACCTGATGTAAAATGGCAGCAATAAGACGCACTCAGCTGATGACCTTCCTTAATGCTCATGCACTCCAAGACTGGCTTCTAACAGCCACGATTCTTCTCTAGGATAGCAGTGATCCACAATGAAGATGTACCTCGACTTGTATGAGATGAATGCTGATGGGAAACTGAAATTTAATATGCTGCAACTGACCCACGATTTTCTCCCTTATCTGCAATGACTGAAACTTGCTAACAAATCGATACTTAAGGGGCTGCAAACTCTTCACACAGATGCTGCGATTTCTTCCACTTACAAGCCACGATTTTCTAATGAAAATCTGATTTATTCTCCTTTGTAAAATCGACCCAATGTGAAGGCATGTTGATGCAAGAACAAACTGAAATTATTTTTCCAAATGATCTCCAAATCGATTACCAATGATGCTGATAAATTTCTTCAATAAAATCTGAATATTGATCTTCAATGTGTTCTCCAATTGACTCCTTCCAAAATTGGCCAAAGGCCACTAATTTTGCCAATGAAGTCACAATTGAGAAGTCTAAAGTAACTCCTCCACAGTTCCAAACTAGGGTTGATATTTCACAACCGAAATTGGAAGTAACCAGTTAGGTTTGGTCTCTCACAAACGAAGACTAGAAATCAACAAACTAAGCATTCAGCTTCAGCAATGTAGAAAAAAGATGTATTCAACTCCAAATGTCCAAATGCATAGCCCAAGCTTCTTCTTATACTTTTCATACCTCATCACCAAGAAGCTTCTAGAATAAAATATTATTTTATTTCATTGAGTGACTTTTTTATATTATTTTATTAAGTCACTTTATTATTAAATTAATTAAATACCAAGTCATCCCTTTTGATATAATATTTTATTGGAATAACTTAATAAATAATTAATTTAATAAAACCTCGTAATTTAATTAAAAATAATCAATCATGCTATCCATTTGAAATATCATGAATTCGGACAACTTAATTAATTAATTTAATTAAATTACCATATCTCCAATTTGGGACATGACAATTAATTATTATTAAAGTATAACTTTAATAATAATTAAATTTCTCAACTCCATTAATAAACCTCATTAATGAATTTCGTTTGTGCCAAGACGTAGCCCACTGCATTCTCTGCTCACCAAGGTGCCTTACTAAAAATAGTAAGGTTGGCCTCTATCATCCAATTGACTTACCATAAATAGTAAGTGCACACAAATGAAGCAAAAAACCCTTGAATAACCAAGCCTCAAAATATACAAAGGATTTGGAGGTGCCAATGTTGCCAACTGCCAAATGAGATACCAGATATCTCCACAACAGGGCCCTCTAAACATCATTATTAGCCTAGGAGGACCCAGTGATAGGCTAAACAACCAAACTCTGATGCTCACTCAAAAAGGGGACATCACAATGATGTTAGTAATGTTGGTGTCATAATTACTGAAGCTCTTCGAGTCTAAGCTAGGGTAGTCACCATGATGACAAAGTTGGAATTTTACCCTTCATATATCCCAACTCTCTTTCCAACACCATTTTTTCTTTCTTGACAGTTTGGAAAATCTTTACAGCCTTCTTGATATTAGTCAAAAGTTTTGCAGTTTGCTCCATAAATGTCTTTTTCAACTCCTCTCTATGAAAAGTAATATTGTAGTTAATTGATAAATGTTTAGTAAATCATAATAAGGAGTCATTGTGTTATGTGTATAGTAATATTACTTGGGAAAAACCCACAATTAACTGTAGCCCAGAGCAGGGGTTGTGCAGGTTTGAACAGGAAAACTGATTTTTTCACAAGGTTAGAAAAAACGTGGGATATTAATAATGCACAATTTATTCGAAGGTTATTGAATAATCTGCAAATTTTTCCTGGGTTTTTCAAATGACCTGCCCACTTTGCCTATAAAGCTTGTCTTTTTCATTTACACCTTTTTTCGACTTTTCACTCCAAAATAAAACTGTTTCAGATTGCAGATGAATAGGCAACAGGGTCATCAAAAAATTAGGAAATATGTTGAGAATTTGAGAATACTTAGCAACATGAAAAAATCTCTCTTATACCTATATTTGTTTCCCTTTCTACGCACTATATTAAGGATGAAATAAAAATAACAGTTATTTTTTTCCATATTTACAAATATTTAAGTGCTTTGAATTTGCTAGTATTTCCCTATGATTTTCCCATTTTAAAACCAGAGAAAATTGAAATTGAATCCCGTTTACATTATTAGTTTTTCATGTAAATGCAATGTGAATGGAATGCTAATATGGTTGCATGAGTGGTGTAATTGACTTGAATAAATTTCCATGAAAATGGGTTGTTCCCCAACCTTCATACTCATTCTCATTGAATTGTATATGTATGTGAATTGGATATAAGGTTAGCAGTATGGATTTCCATCAACTTTGCTCATAGCTTAGAATTGTACGTTGTATGGTATTGTAGTTCGCTTTCTAGATAATCATTGAAATGTTACAAACTATAAAAGAATAGATAATGATCTTTTAAAAATATTATAACATACCCATACAGTGTAGCATGATTTTCTTCAGCATACAATGCAAGAAGAAAAATTATGTTCACAGAACTATGCTTATAAATGCTTGTGTCATTTCAACTATCAGCCTAGAGTGTTCAACAGTTCAATGCCAAACAGTTGCATACAAAAATCAAGCTATTCCTATTGAATGGAGTCATCCTTTGTAATGTCCCCATTTCAAGCCTGACATTTTCAGTGACCGTTAGCCTTTCTTTGGGAACCCGGAGGCTAGTCGGAAGTTAAAATTAGGGTTTCCTAATTTTGAGGAGATCATTGCTCGGAGATGATAGTTTTAATGGCGGATTCCTTCTGGGTTTTCAGAGGGCTTCGCAGTGGTATGTTCGTCTCAGCATTCAGAGTACTTTTTGGAATTTACTATTTTTAGTAAATTCTATTTTTGGCAGTTTCCAGATGTGCTCAGGATGGTTGACTCCCGGCTTCAGAATGATCAGTTGACTTCTTCAGTTTTGGCTTCAGGGCACTGTCGGAGAAATAAGTTAAGTCATTTAAATTAAAAAGTCACGTTTTAATTATTATAATTAAACGTTGACCATGGGCTTAGACTTAATGACTTAATGTTGTGTTTAAAAGGTGGTTCCTTGAGGGGGGCGCCTTCATTATGAAATGATTTAATATTTCCCTAAGTCAAAGCAGGGTATGATGGGCGCCTTAATCAAAGTATGATGTTTTAATTAAAATATCATTTATTAAGCCTTGAGGAGAAAGTACGCCCAATCTTGAGGAGGGTGAAGTTTGACCTAAAAGCTGATTTTAGGGTTTTGCAAAGTCAATTGAAGGTTATAAAGAGGAGTCTTGGTGCATCATTGGGGTTATCTTGGAAATTACACCGTTATGCTGCCGGATTGATTCTGGATTGCTTCGAGGGATGAAGACCTCCTAGTTTGGGCATCGTTTCATGTTTGCAAGACAACATCTAGCGGTGAATCATTGTATTGTGAGTTTGCAATTTAGTTCATGCATTGTCTTTCAGCTTATAGCATATTTAGATCTGATTTAGTAAATCATAGGTTTCAGCTTATTGCATTATTGTAGACAGCAGATTTGAAGTTTTAATCATATCTTGTAAAAGACCAAAATTTTGCATATGGGTATTGTATTTTCTTCATCATAGGTTCTAGGCGTCCTTTCCTTCCAATTGGTAGATTTTATGAAGCTTCCATTGATTTTATAAAACAGATCGCCCCTTTTCCTTTAGGCCGTACCATTCAGCATTGTCTTGGTATCCGTGCAAAATAAATTGAAGGTTTTTAGATCTGTGTTTAGGATCTGTCTTAGGCGCCTTCCTTACTAGACTATATTGCATTTTATTTCGAGTGAATTGGGCAAGTTAATCTTGAGTTACGAGCATTTGATTGGGTTCTTAGACTGCTGATTTGAAACAGCAAAGTACAGATTTCTGGTCATTCGAGAAAACAGCAGTGTCATTTCTTATTCATTGTGAGATTTTAATTTGGCATATTGAATCAAGCCAAGAATTGATGATGATATTGTAATGGTTGACAAATCCAGCTCTAATCTCTTGAAAGGCGTATCAAATTCATTTGTAAACTGACCAGTAGTACTGGCAGTCCTTCTTGCTCGTTTAAATCTGGTTGTAATTCTAATTTTCACTCAAGTTATTGTAATAGTTAGAACTCCACCCTATGGTAGCTACTGCCTACTCTGGGTAGCAAGCACATTCTGGGTGTCGAGTAGTTTCCTTTCTCAGCATTTATCTTTCAGCATTTGTTTTGTAACCACTCCGTCATATGGTCGCCCCTCACTCCATCTTGGATTGGGTAGCACATACTTGACGTTGAGTTCTTTCTGCAATTAGAATAAAGATCCTCTGACCAATGCTCACCATCATCGGTGCCATTCAGGTTAGAGTTACAGCATAAGCATTTTCTTTCAGATCCCCTGACCAATGCTCGCCATCATCGGCGCCATTCTGGTTAGGGTTGCTTTCTTGCACGTTTAGGTTTATCCATCTAACCTTAACGGGTGCACTGTTGTAATGTTGTAATCTGATAAATTGTGAAAATCGAAAAAAAATTTGACTCGGAATATTTCATCCTTCCAGGCCACTAGCTCTCTGAAGGTCTACATGAATAATGGAGAGGGAACACAAAAGGAGGTTATCTATCAACATGAGAAGTACCAACTCTCATGTGTTTCAACTCAAGCGAATGAACAAAGCATCCACAACCCCTAGGACAACAAGAGTTGAAGACAGTGAAAGAATAGATAAAAGGAAAGAGAAAGCAATTGTTAGAATCATTTGCGCAGCTTCCAAACTGTAGAAAATCAACAAAAAAAGAGTTGTTGAGGATCATACGAATTTTCAATGGGAACAATGAGAAAGTGGGAGATAACCACACAAAGCTAGAAAATATTTAGGCATGTTGGCAGCCTGCCCAATGGGAGTAGGTCAATCATAATGATGAGGGGACACTATCTCACAAAGGTTGATGACCATTGGTCCATTATCATCTGTGTAATAGATTTCCATCATTATCACAATTTTCTTATGTGAATCCTCAAATAATTGGCTCTCCAATTACAAAGGGCATCATAGCACTAGTAGATCTAAGACAAACATTGTGCAAAAGTAATATCTCCAAAAACACTGTTCAGGCTAGAGCTTACTTATCATCTAATATATACCTATGTTACCCAGGGACGCTTACCCGGCAAAATCAGGGGCATCCCTAGCCGGAAACGTTTCAGAGACGTGGGGACACCTCAAAAATGTCCCCTCGCCATCCCCAATTTTGACAAAAAATCGAAAACATTTCTGGTACTTCTGGTAAAAAATCGGAAAGGTCAGGGGACAGCTAGCCATCCCTGGTACAGATAAGGGACGCCTAGATGTCCCCCAATTGTACCAAGGACAGTTAACCGTCCCCTACAATTTTTTAATTTTTTTTTTAAAAAGCTCAGATTTGATTAAAATAAACATTTAAACTTAGTAAAATTTTAAAGCCTTTTAAATTTTTAAATTTTTAATTTTTTAAGGCATAATTGCTGCCATGGGAAACTGGGAATTAATTTGTTAAAACTTAAAACTCAAAGCTTAAAAACTAAAGCTGTCATGAGTGAGTGTCGTGAGTGCCATGGAAAATGCAATAGGGTTCTAGTGTTCACAATCTTCACTGTTGTTCAACAATAGAGCCTGAGCAAAAAAAAACTCAGAGTCAGTGATTCCTCTACTTGGTTTCAAACTATGCGATAGGGTTGAGGCTTCAACAAAAAATAACTCAAATATAGCGATGTGCGAGAAGCTTCTGAGATTATTTGCTATGTACTTAAGAATTTTAAAACAATTAATGTTGTTATCCTTGGGGTTTGTTTGAGTTGCATTAGACTAATCGCAACCTTTGTGAGCTTCATATACATCACTAAAGAAGGGTGCTCGATCACACTTGAGAAATTACAGTTGGGTGAAGAAATCTACATAAGAAGTCAACATGAAATGTGGAAGACTAGTGCTAGTGATGAAAAATATTTAAGAGTGGCAGGAATCATCAAAGGGAATAGTGAGATAGTTGAGGATAACTGCACCACAGTCGAGTAGCATCAGGAATGAAGGTGGGCAGTCCAACAATGGGATGAATGTCCAAGGGGAGCAGCGCATTCGTAATGGTGAGGAGAGACTATCTCAAATAGGTTTATAAGCATTTGCCATCCTTTCTAATAGATTTCCATTGTTATCACAATTTTCCTATGTGAATTCATGAATAATAGGATCTCTCCATAAATAATATATCACAACACTAGAAGCTTTGGGATAAACAATTGTTCAATAGCAATATCTTCAAAACAATGTTTAAGTTGAGCTTACTTAAAAAAAAATATAACATCTATGTCAAAATATAGGAAGTCAACATGAAATTTGAAAAAGATAGTAACCCCTATAACAAATATGGTCCCTATATAATTAGTACCACTGGGCATAAACTCAATTCTTATGTAATCAATAATAAAGGATGAACATGGATATTCAAGAACACATTGAATGGACAGCATATGGTAATGGAGAAACAACCTAAGTAGCTTACATTGGTTCTTTAAGCTTTAGTTTAACAAATAAATAAAACATTTTTAATTGACAAGTCTAGAGTGCATATTAAACACTATGAACATATAGTTAAAACAGTTATGAAAGAAGCAGCCAAATTTTTTATGTGCTTCTTGATTGACCAGTCTGGAGCACATATTAGACAGTATGAATATATACTTAACACACCTATGAAAGAAGAATCCTAAGTTTTTAGCCGCTACAACGAGTGCAGCTTCATCTGGGGAGGATACTTGGTAATTGATTTCCTCTGATGTGTTTTCACCATCTGGTAAGGCACTGTGACACACAGCAAGACATCTAAAAAATTCCTGCAAATTTTATTTTAAGAAAAAAATTTAAAAATTACTATTCCAAAACTTTGCAATATACAAGTAATGCAAAAAAATCATCAATAGCTACGAGTTCTATAACTTTTCACATGTTTAGTTTACAAATAGAAGATTCTCGGAAAATATGCGTCCATTGTTTTTCTTTAAAAGGAATACAAACCAAAGAATCGCACAAACTCAATGAGTTGAATTTACATACTCTATTTGCAGAGAAACAGAAACTGAATGTTTGGGGACAAAATCATGCAGATGGTAAATAACAACAAAAATTAAAAAAGGTGTCTTTTAAAATTAAAAATAGTTACAGCTATAGTGGAACCGTTGCAAAAAATAAGACACAACAAAAATTAAAAAAGGTGTCTTTTAAAATTAAAAATAGTTACAGCTATAGCGGAACCATTGCAAAAAATAAGACCACTAATGTACATTTACATAAGCATTAACCTCTCTAAAACAATTGCCATTTTTTTAGAACAACATTCAAGGATTGAAACCAAGTCTTTTCCTCATTATGATTTGAAATCATCTTCTTGAATTGAGAGATATGCCGTACTGCAGAATTGGGTTGATGTCTTTTTGTTTGGTTCATAGACATATATGTAACTATGAATCTAATACAAAGAGATACCTTATTTCCCATAAAGGAACAGACTCATCTGTTAGTTCTTTAAAAGCATAGTTTTTGCTCTCTGGATGATCATGAATTACAAATTCTTGAATGGAAAAATAAGGAAACAGAATGAATCTTCCTATTAATTTTCTCTTTCACAAATTAAAATTTGCCAAGCCCCTAATGGTTTATGTAATGACCCCTTCTAGGAGACATCCCGATTTTTACCTGAGTGACTATTTCATTACACAAAATTGTTTAACGAATAGACTTCTATAAGGTTCTCTTTAGACTTTTGCCCGCTATTTGGCCTAAGGATGCAAATTATAAATCTTTATGATTGATTTGTATAAGGTATGCAGGCTTACATCTCAGCATATTAATTGTTTTATAAATATATGTAATAATTTGTTCCTCATACGGATTATGAATATTTATTCTCTATGGGAAGTATATATGAATGTGAGATAACATTATATCAATCTTACATCAATATAGAATATCTCATATATCATTATATATATTTTATACATCTATATATATCCATATAATCCTCACACTTATATACTTTATCATCTATCATATATAAACCATTGATATATATATATATATATATACTCCATATAGATTACTTCATTTATCATATATGTTAATCTATATATAATATATATATATATCTATTATATATCTCTTTATATATCATTGATCATATATTACTTTACATATATCTGATCAGATATATTATCATATATTACTTTACATATATCTGATCATATATATTAACTTATTCCCTTTAATCTTTCCACCCCACTCATTCTTCTCTCTATTCAGAAATATATAAGTATCTCTTTACTCATCTAAAACTGATCTATTTCTCTATATAAGTAAATTAACAATATACATATACTGATATAAACAGATTGGTGATGTACAAATAAATGTATATAATTTCTGAATCTATCCTAAATAGAAGTAAACAAGGATGCACCATAATAAATAATAAATAATCACTAATAGATATTAGTAAACAATAACTAATGGTAAATAATAACAATATACCTATTGCTTATATTTATATAATTTTCTGATTATATTACCAACAGCAGTACGCATATTTATTTATCTATCCTATAAATTCTGACTACACTACAATTGGAAAAAACAATGCGGAAGACACTCTAAATCCTACTTTCCAAAATATCATTGGAAACACATAATAATTCTATGCATACAGATCATAGCTTTTGCAGCCTACTGAT
The DNA here is from genome assembly GCA_007258455.2 of Sequoia sempervirens. NCBI lineage: Eukaryota > Viridiplantae > Streptophyta > Pinopsida > Cupressales > Cupressaceae > Sequoia > Sequoia sempervirens. The sequence continues at coordinate 15,669 of VDFB02190094.1, forward strand.
CGCAACCTTTAATAACCTGGGATTCACCCGAGTGCAGTGTCTTATTCGAATCCTTATGATAACGACTCCTTTTTTTGGATGCCTTTTAGATTGCTTTTGACTTCTCTTTATATCCGATCCATGTCCTTGGGTCGTCGTCCCTTTGACCAAGGGTTTTGTCTTATTTGGGAATCGGTATGATGTTTGAGCTCTCCACACCCTTTAATATCATTATTTTGTCTTTATTCTATTTAGTGGTTAGATTATTAACAATGTTTAGTGGTTAGATTACTTTATTGTATTTTGTGATTTCGTTTGAGTGTAGATAAATATATTAATAGTATTTATAATACTCAGATTTATTATTATATATATTTATAATATTGACTTATAGATAATTATTAATATTTGTATTTATCATAATTGTCAATATAATATTATTTTATATTTATATTTTATATATTTTAATATTCATTATATTATAATTATTACAATGTTACTTACAATATTTATAATTGTAATATTGTCTTGGAATTATGAGATATCAAATGGCTAGCTATTTAATTATGCTTCTAGATGTCACAAGTTTTCGGGGACATGACAGTATATTTTAATCCTTGTGATTGTTTCAACAAAGTTGTGAATGGTAAAGTAATCTTGGTAAAGAAACAAGAATCTCATGCAAGAAATTGATATTTTTCTTACCTCAACAAAAGACAGGTATTCTTTCCCTAAGGAGGTTGTACATTCAAGTTTTGTGGATTATGAGAGCGACTTGATAAGAAGGAATTTCAATTCCATGAGAGATGTTCACAAGAGAGAAAATTCAATACAAGAAATTGGAGTTTTTCTAAGGACATCAAAGAAGAATTACAGTTAGGTAAAAGTTATATTCTTATTCTTGAAGATAGTTTGGTTCTAGAGGCACTCATTACATCAAAAATCTATGTTAAGGATTCCCTACCAAACCTTGACAGTTTTTTACAACTTGAGAGTGGGGCTTCAATGGAGGACACAATGAATTTATATTGGAGATTTGACTCATCCCCATCTACAATAGATCCCATGTATATCCATGAGGAACCATGTGTTGAGCATTCAATGGTTATCAATGAACACATGTCAGAAAGGGCTATTATCAATGAACACATGTCCCCTTCTTCAACCTAGACATTCAGGGAGGTATTATTAGCCTATTTTGTTCTTGTAGGCTAATTTGGAGAATTAAGAAGGGAACATTTTAAATTAATTAAATTAAGTGGCCTCAAGCTTTTGGCAACCTTATTTAATTAATTTTTATAAAGTGACTTAAGTTAAAAAGAAGAAATAAAATAAAGTCACTTTATGAGGCCAAAAGTTTATTATTTTGATAAAGGTGAATTTAAAATTATAATTTCTCAAAAGTTCTATCAGGAGATATAAAAGTGAAATGAAGGAGCTCATTTGAACATCTTGGACATTTTATTTCTCTCAATTGAAAGTTTGGACTGCGAAGTTCAGCTACAAGCCCTAGGGCGAAAACCCTAGAGGTATTTGGCTTTGGGAATGAAGATTTTCCACTAGTCAAATTTATCGTGGATTCACACAGGATTTCACACAGGATTCACAATTGTGCTTAAACGGAGATTGTTATTTACAATTGTCGACACCAAAATACCAAGTAAAATTTATTGAGATTTGCAGGCAAATAATAAATTTGTGTGTAGTGTATGCAAGTGGTGAAGAGACAGATTATGTGATGTGTGTGATGTGAAAGAAGAGATTAAAAAAAATTATTATATATTTTATTATTGTCGCCTGCACCCTAGCCGTACCATTTACATATAGCAAGAGGAAGGTTTGATACACAAATTTGAAGGCGTATAAGCCTTTCCCACTCCAAGCACAACCCTTACCAAGCTGGCCGTACATCATAAAAGGGAAATAAAAAACTTAAAGAGGTTGTCGTACTAGTTGGGGAGTGTTGTTCTATCAAAAAGGAAGTTGTACAGAAGCTTAGGAGATAAAGTAATTGCCGATTGGACAATCTAAAATTTCTGTGTTCTAGGTCAGCCAATGGAATATTTTCTTTTCTTAATGTCAATTTGCTATTGTAAATTTCTGAGCATAACATACTGTAACAGCAATATTCAGGATTATAAAAAAATTATCTATAGTTTAGATATTGCAATGGATTTTTGTATTAATGAAATGTTCTCAATATTTGGAGTTGAAAATTCATTAATATGTTGATTATTTACAATATCCATCTGAAACAAATTGAAAACAATCTCAGATCAGCTTCATCCAAACTGTTTGACAAAATGTTTGTGTAGTAAATTTGTGGGATATTACAAAAATTTGGTCTGGTTATTACAGTTGTATCAAAGCAGTGTATCCTACCAGCAAGTAGAGATTCGTGCAAGTTTATACTAGCAGATATTTCTTATGCAGCCAGGAGGTTCTCACAAGTATTATTTTAGACGAAGGCCAAACGATCCACCTAAACAACTGGAGATTGAAGAAGTTTCTATTAAAGATTTTTTTGGTGAAGGAGCTATAGATAATATGGGGGACAAAAGAGACAACAATGAGGATAGTACCATGCAAATTTTGAATGATCTTGCAAGAGGGAAGTAACAATTTGTACAACTAATGACATAGATGATGCAAAATATGACTACAAATCACAATAATGGAGGTAACAATGGCAACCAAAACAATGGAGAAGATAGTCATACAAACATACATGTTAACAACCACTCTTGGGTTATAGTGGAGCAACTTCTAGACCATTGATGCGTACTTTTTTCCAAAACAATGCTACAATAGGAGACAACCAGCAAGATGCAGGAGAAGGTTTTATAGATTGGTTACATGAATATGAGGCATTAGGGGTGAGTTACATGCTGCTATGTCTCTACAGGATTTTTTCCAACTCAACCTAAGGAACAAGTCTAGGAGAGATAAAGGTCCTAATAGCTAGGATCTGCAAAAGAGGTCGGGTAAGCTCTCAATTCCCACATTTAATGGTTCTAGTAAATGTACAGCTAGAGCATGGGTGCAGAAATTGGATACTTATTTCTCATTAAACCCAAAGTTCAAAATTGAGGCTATCAAGTATGCTACCTTGCACTTGGATGGGGAAGCTGACAAATGGTGGTAGCACGGATTAGTGACACAAGGACATAAATTAATTAACCCCCTATGCAGAGTTTATCCAAAAGCTTATAGATAGATTTGATAAGAAAGATCTAGAGTTGTACTTCAAGGAGTTGGCACAGCTAAAGCAAAGTGGTACCATTGATGCATAAATTGCAGATTTCCATAAAGTGTTGCTATGGTTCCAAATGTATCAAAGCGGAGGTTGATAGTGCTCTTCATTGAGAGGTTGTTAAAACCTCTCTATGGTTGGGTTAAGGCCTTTGATCCTCCAACTCTTCAAGATGCTATTAAGAGGGCTAGGAACATGGGATTTTATACTCCAAAGGCAAATTTTCAATCCAAATTTTCTCCATCCAAGAAAGACAAAAGACCTTTTCAAAAGGAGTGGCCTAAGAAGCCAAGCTTGTTGGATGAGGCCAAGAATGAGTTAACAAGGAAGACGCTACATTTCTCCTATAAGGAACCATGGGAACCAAGGCACAGGTGCGTAGGAAAAGGAAAAGTTCATTACATAGAAGTGGTTTCTGATAGTGAAGAGGAGATAATAGGTAATGGGTCAAATAGTGAGCAAGGTGACTCAGAGAAGGAACAAATTGATCCGAACAAGCACACTTTAGGGGGATTGAAGGGAGGCACCATTGCTACACTTTTTGGTACTCCCAAGTATAACTCTTTCAGAGTTAGATAAGTCCTACAAAGGCAGTGAGTTACAGTCCTGATAGATAGTGGAGCAACCCACAATTTAATAGATGAGGCCTTGGTAGCTAAGAGGGGATTACAGGAAGAGGACTTTGAGGGCTTCAGCATGATGGTGGCATATGGGTTTTCCATTACTTGCACCAAGAGGATTCCCCAATTGAGCATTGCCTTGGGCAATTATATGGTGACAGATGATTTTTATGTGGTAAGCATTGTAGAAACTAATGTTGTTTCAGGAGTTCAGTGGTTGCATTCATTAAGCAAGTACTCTCAGAACTTTCAAATCATGGAGCTAAAATTCAAAGATGGAAAAAAGGTTGTTCTTCGAGGAATGTCAAATAGTGCACCTAGGATCGTTACAACTAAGAGGATGGAACATCTTTCGGCATGGTGAGGTTGCTTGGGCAGCCCAATGGTTCATTTCTTCTAAGGATCCTTTGGATAAAAAAGAGACTTATCATGTGGATATTCAATCTATTTTGGACAACCATAGTATGGTTTTCAGCGATATTCCTCCAGGTAGACCACCAGAGAGAGGATTTGGGCATGCGATGAAGCTTGAAGAGGGGACTAAGCCAATGATTACCATTCCTTACTGTCACCCAAAGAGACACAAAGAGGAGAGAGAAAAGATCATCCAAGAGCTACTAGATATGGAGCACATTAGACCCAATTGTAGTCCTTTTGCTTCTTTTGTAGTGTTGGTCAAGAAGAAGCATGGGACAATGAGACTATGCATTGATTACCAAGCACTCAACAAGAAAACAAGAAAGAACTGGTACTCAATTCTCAGAATTGACAAACTCATTGATGAACTTCATGGTGTAGTACATTTCTCTAAGATTGATCTTTGGTCTGGGTATCATCAAATTGGAGTGCGGGAGGAGGATATACATAAGACAACTTTCAAGTGCACACTATGAATTCTTGGTTATGCCTTTCGGGTTGACTAATGCTCCTACTACTTTTCAGTCTTGCATGAACCATGTGTTCAACAGACAATTGCAGAAGTTTGTGCTTGTGTTCTTTGATGACATATTGATCTCCAACAAAACTTGGGAGGACCACCTTCGGCACATCGATGAGGTGTTGGGTATTATGGAGGCTAAGGCTTTGTTTGCTAAGGCATCTAAGTGTGAGTTTAGGATGATATAGGTACTCTATCTAGGTCATGTAATTGGTGCTAAAGGAGTTAAGTTGGATTAGAGAAGATTCAGGCTATTCTTGATTGGCCCCCGCTGAAGAATGTGTCTGAAATATTCCGAACCAATTTTTTTTCGAATTTTTACAAATTACAAATTATAATCAATGCACCCGTTAAGGTTAGAAGATAAACCAAAACGTACTGAAGCAACTCTAACCAGTATGTACACCAGAATCCCGATGTGGGCAAGGTGTGAGCATTGGTCAGAGGATCTAAATCAAATTGCTTATGCTGTAACTCTAACCAAGAATGGCGCCGATGATGGCGAGCATATGGTCAGAGGATCTTCTACTCTAAGTGCTGAAAGGGAACTCGACACCAAGTATGTGCTACCCAATCCAGAACGGAGTGAGGGGCGAGCATATGGCGGAGTGATTACAAAATTCAATGCTTGAAAAGAAATGCTAAAAGCTGGAAATACTCAACACCCAGAATGTGCTTGCTAACCCAGAGTGGGAAAGTAGCTACCATAGGGCGGAGATTTATCTATTACAACAATTACTGAAGGAAGAATGAGTATTACAAATAACGATGAAGCAATATTAAGAACAACTGATCAGTACTACTGCCAGCTTACAAAGATATTATTGCCTGCAATATCAAGACATAAGATGCTCTTCCAAATGATGCATTCAACAAGAAAGCTTCTGCAGAGTATACAAGGAAACCTCAACACCAACCCAATAAGGAAGATGCAGATTTCTCAAACTAACATAACAGATCTGCACTTTTTATCATATAACCAGCAGCTTACAATCTTAAAGAAATGTTCATAACTTCCTCAAGGAATGTCCAATCGATGTGAAATAAAATGCAATGCACTCTAATGATAAAGGCGACCAAGACCAAACACTAAAACAGACCCAAATACCACAAATCTGATGTGTACGGAATTCAAGACAGCATTAAGATGGTACGGCTTCTAGAAAGGGGTGATCTGCCTTTAAAATTCAATGCTCTCATTAAAAAATCTGCAAACTAGAACATGAGGGCGCCTAGACCTAGCAATGGATATGAGCTAATACCCAGAACGATTTTTTTGTTATTTTTTGACTTATGAAATAAAACATGAATCTGTTGTATCAAATAAAGCAAAATGCTGAAAACCACTAACATGCCAAATCAGATCTAATAATGCAATAAGCTGAATACAATGCACAAACTAAATGCAACTCACAAATAGACTGAATCACCACTTGTCATGTCCCCTTCTCAGTGACATCTCTCGGAGGACAGGATTGGCCTATCACACGACCCTTGTAGGCCGATAGACTGGGTAGAGGGTCACTTCGGAGCTTGGCTCAGCTTCAGTCAGCGAAGTTTGATCAGTTGTCTTTCGTTCTGGCTCGATCGGAGACGTTTTGCAGAATTGCTATTTTTAGCAGTTCTGGCGGCAGTGTGGGACCACTGCTATTTTTAGCAGTATGGCTGTGGCGGCATCAGGAATCACTTCAGAGTTCGTTCGCATCAGACGGCATCGATTATCGGGTTAGAAACGAGGAAGATATTAATATTTGATCGTATTGATTAAATATTAATTAATTAACGTTTATAATATAAAGTTATAATTTAATATTATAACTTAAGTGTTTTCCTTGAGGGGTGCGCCATCATGAAAAGGGGGCCAGTTTGACATTTAATTAATATTTAAATATTCAGTGGAGAACTATGGAGAATTGAAAATATTAAAATATGAATATTTCATTAAAACCCTATTTTCAAGCAAATCGCACTTTTGAGCTTATTTGAGGATTTTGCATTGGGAAGTGAGCCATTATGAGATTATTGAGTTTGAAACTGATCAATTTTGGTCTGAGCCTGAGACTTTAGGGTTTCGTGTTCGTTTCCTTGGAGAACGAGCCATCTCCAGCGGAAAGCAATTCAGAGAGTGTGCAATATCACTTGATTTATTGCCTACAGAGGTTTTCTTATTCAGAGAAAACTACAGAGCTTCAGAGGAATTTATATCTTCAGTTATTATCAGTTGTTTGCATCCAGATATCATCTATTACCTTGGGCGCACCATTTACAGAGGGTTATACATTGAAATTGGTGAAGGTCATACAAATTAATTGCTGGTCTGACAGGCCGTACTTCTCTTCTAAACACGTGTTTCATTCATCTGGGGTGAAACGCCTATCTCACTGGTTCCAGAATACCTTCCTTGGAGGCGCTAACTTGCTGGGAGTCTTCAGAGATCATCATTTTGAAAGAGAAGGGCATTCATTAATTGGGCCGTACAGATCTGTACTTCTGTACCAGCAAAATGCCAGGTTTTTAAAATCTTGAAAATTCTTCATTTTATACATTGCATGCATCTGGGTTTCATTGTAATCGATAGAGAAGTTGAATAAAGGATACTGGCATTGATATTGTTGCATTTCCAGAGCTATTTGATTTTTAGTAAATTTATTTCCATTTATTATCAAAATCGTACCTTTTCATTATTGCATCAAAAACACAAAAAAATTGCAAAAACCTAAAAACGTCAGAAAAACTCAAAACTACAGTCAGATTCAGTGTTAGGGGGAAACAGGGGTTTCTACAGTGGTATCAGAGCTTGATTCTGCCATCCTAGGGTTTGGCCATCACATGCGGCGGAATTTGAATTGACACATACGCGAGCCATAGCGTTGGCTGCCCGCAGTTTGAGCGGCCGGATATCATAGGCGGGGCAAATCAATTTGTAATAGAATACTCACAGAGCGAGATCACCGAGAGATCGAGGATGATCTTGGTCTTACGCTTTTCAGAGATCTTACGTGCGGGACGCGTCGTCATTGATAATATTACGGCGGTGGCGCGAGCGCTACCCGAGATTAGGGACTTGGGGAGACCGCCACCACATGCGTGGCGATGGCGAGTGATCGCGGGTCACGAGAGCCCTGCAGGGCAGAATCGCGGGAGGTGATAAGCAAGGCCTACGTTCCGAGGCAGGCCGATGAGGCTATGCCAGAGGAGGATCGGGATGATTTGTTTCTGATAACCTTATGGCAGCAAAGCGAGTGGGAGTTGATACCTCCTGCAGTTAGAGAACGGATCACTTTTGACCGTTTCATCACACAGAGGCGTGAACACAATAGGGCTCGTCAGGATTGGAGACCCCGACAGCAGAATAATGACCTCAAACATGCAACTAACAGGTTGAATCTGGTGATGTTTGATGGTAGTGGGAAGATGACAGCCCAAGCTTGGATTAGCAAGCTTGATACATTCCTTACCTTGCGTCCGATGGCTGAGAGAGACGCTATCCGTTACGCTACACTGCACCTCGAGGGAGTAGCTTATGACTGGTGGCATCACGGTATGGTGACGCTACATCATGATAGGATCACTTCATATCAGGAGTTCGTAGACAGGTTGGTTGAGAGATTTGATAGGAAGGATCCGGAGACTTACTTCAGAGATTTGGCACAGTTGAGGCAGAGTGGCAATCTCGAGACATACATCAGCGACTTTCAGAGACTATCCGTCATGGTTCCGAGCATATCTGAGAGGCGGTTGGTAGTTCTCTTTATGGAGGGTTTGACAGAACCACTTAAAGGCTGGATAAAAGCCTTTGATCCTCCATCATTACAGGAGGCGATGAGGAAAGCACGTAACATGGAGTTCGCAGCCCCGTCAAGTAAATTTAACTCCAGAGGTTCCTCATCATTTAGAGACAACAAGGGCTTCAATAAAAACAATGATAAATCTGATTATAACAAAAACAAATCAGATTATAAAAATGATTCAAAAGGTAAATCAGCCTTCCCACCTTTGGATCGTGAGGCCCTGAATGACCTTCGCAGGAAAAAGTTATGCTTTTACTGCAAGGGACCGTATGATGCCAACCACGATTGCCCTCTAAGACCTAAGGGCAAGGCGAATCGTGTTATGTGGGCATATTATGAGGACTCAGAATCAGAAAATTCAGAGCAGCCAGAGCATTCAGATGATTCAGAGTAAGAGACTCCAGAGCATAGAGCAGAGGTAGAGCCCGAGCTTCAGATACAGGAGGGTAGATTGTCTAGCATCCAGCAGGAGGGTTCTTTCCGGCTCCGCGGTGTATTAGCAGGTCAGAGGGTCATTACCCTATTGGATACAGGAGCTACACATAATTTTATTGATGCTAGGTTCGTTGAGAAACGAGGGCTTATTACAGAGGAGTTTGAGGGCATCAGAGTCAAAGTGGCAGATGGGTACACTTTGAGATGCGAACGCATGATTAGAGATCTTCCATTACGCTTGAACAACTATGAGTTCAAGGCAGATTATTATGTTGTCAATATGGGAGACATTGATTTAGTATTGGGAATGAAGTGGTTACACTCATTGGAGGAGGTCACACTTCGTCTCAAGGATATGGAGATACGTTTTGAGGTCGACGGGAAGACTCACATTCTTAAGGCAATACGGGACAGCGACCTTAAAACAATTTCCTTTCGCCGAATGGAGCGGCTCATGCGTCATGACATGGTAGAGTGGGCTGCCGAGTGTCATTTAGCACCTTTACAGGAGGGACAGCAAAAGACAGAGTATCATCCGGACATTCAGAAGATCAGAATCAAGCATGATAAGGTGTTCAGTGATATTCCGCCAGGTAGACCTCCAGATAGAGGGATAGAGCACATCATTGAGCTCGAGGAGGGTGCAAAACCCGTCATGATAACTCCTTACAGGCATCCGAAAAGATTGAAGGATGAGATTGAGAAGACCATAAAGGAGTTACTGGCTATGGGTCACATTAGACCTAGCAAGTCGCCGTTCGCTTCTTCTGTTGTATTGGTGAAGAAGAAGGATGGAACGTTGCGCATGTGCATTGATTACAGGGTCCTGAATAAGAGGACAATCAAAAACAGATACCCGATACCGAGGATAGATGAGTTGATTGATGAGCTTCATGGAGCATGCTATTTTACGAAGATTGATTTACGGTCGGGTTATCATCAGATTAGAGTCCGTGAGCAGGACATAGAGAAGACAGTTCAGATGTCATTGTGGGCACTTCGAGTTCGTAGTGATGCCATTTGGGCTCACTAAGCAGCCACCTTTCAGTCTACTATGAACAGGGTATTTCATTCTTTGCTGAGGAGGTTTGTGTTGGTCTTCTTCGACGACATTCTGATATACAGTCGGACTTGGCAAGAGCACTTGGCTCATTTGGAGACTGTGTTGAGCATCTTGGAGAGGGAGTCCTTGTACGCCAAGGAATCCAAGTGCGACTTGGGGATGACCGAATTGCTATACCTTGGTCATATCATCAGTGCGGATGGAGTGCGTATGGATCCTGAAAAGATCCGCGCCATTGTTGATTGGCCCACACCGGCGAACCTGACACAGTTGAGAGGTTTCTCGGTTTGTGTGGATTCTACCGCAGATTCGTGAATGGTTATTCACGACATGCAGCCCCGATGACAGATTTGATGAAGAAGGGCGTTTGTTTGAATTCGAGGCAGGAGTGTTTTGAAGTTCAAGGAGTTGATGACCACTTGCCCTGTTTTGGCACTACCCGACTTTACGAAGCCGTTTGAGCTTCAATGTGATGCATCAGGTGAGGGCATTGGTGCGGTGCTTATGCAGGACAAGCACCCGATAGTTTATGAGAGCCGCAAGCTCAGAGGACCCGAGAGGTTGTATAGCATATACGACAAAGAGATGCTCGCGATTATGCATGCCTTGGCAAAATTTAGACAATACCTTGTTGGCAGCAAATTTTGCATCAAGACTGATCATAACAGTCTTAGACACTTTTTAGGGCAGCGAGATCTCAACGACAGACAGCAGAAGTGGGTCAGCAAGCTGCAGGCTTATGACTTTGATATTTCATATATCAAAGGTACTCAGAACGTAGTGGCAGATGCACTCACGGGAGGCGTGCCCAGGCACTATGGTTCGGTTGAGGATTGGAGGCATATGATAGTGGCAGAATATGCCAAGGACAGTTGGGCCTCCAACATTGTCGAGGGATCAGCAGTTGACACTAGATACACACTTGTGAATGACTTGATCATTTACAAGCACAGGATATTTCTGATTCCCGGTTCAGAGGTGAAGAACATGGTTATGCGAGCCTTTCATGATACCCCTACAGCAGGACATCCCGGTTACTTC
>VDFB02190096.1:0-22166 GCA_007258455.2 Sequoia sempervirens
TGGGCAAAGAAGAAAAATTAACGCCGATTATTAAAAATAAGCATGCTTAAATCAATTGGAAGGACTTCATCCTCCCCCCACATTTTAGCCAAAGAAACACCATAATTCGCCAGGCAATCAACCATGACATTCGCTTCCCTATAGGCATGGGAAATATAAATTTCTTCAAACTCCCCACAAAAGGAAATAGCATCCACAATAAAATTATTAATGGACCAAGAAGGGGGAGTTCCTTGCTTAAGGAAATTGATAATATTCGATGAATCACCTTCGATCCAAAGTTTAGAGATCCTCAAATCCCTAGCCATCTTGATGCTATGATGGGCCGTAGTTGCTTCAACAATGTGGTGTTCAAATCATGTTTAGATTGTTTGTTTTCATTTTGTCATCATATTTATGTTACATAATTCCATGTTTTCTCATTGTGTATGCTTCATGTTGTGCATGTTGTCTTGCTACATATCATACATGTGTGTATTCCTTTATGCTTATTTTGGTTTTCTATGGGATATTGTATTAGAGAGGCTTGCACACTCCCTCTTGATCCTTAGTCATCTAATCTCTTCAAAATTTAGACAATCAGACCCCTCTTGACATATTTCTCTACTTTAGTGTGAGTTTGAGCATAAGTTCACACTCTCACTAAAGTGGGGGCTAAATGTGGCACCAAAAATTTTCACCCTTGATAATTTCTCTATGTTTTTCCCCATTAATTTATTGGACCTAATTAAGCTCCTAATTCCATAAATTATTATTTTCAACAAATTGTGAGAATTGAAAAAATGCATTCATTTAATGTTTTCCCCTTGACACCTCATGTATTAGAAAATGGGGCCAATATTGGGACTCCATAGGGAATCCAAGTCCTCCTATGGTGTCAGGGCCCAATTTTTAATATGTCGGTGTTGACATTTTAACATTTGAAACCCAACTTACAAAGATCAACTATCAAGACCTAATTTTTGGGAAATTAAATAAATACCTATAAATACCTAGTCTTTTAACCATTTGAAACTACAAGGAGAATTTATTAGAAAGAACTATTATCAAGAGCAAGTTAAGAGGATTATTTTAGTGCTTTAGTGCAATAATTCAAGATCCAAGCATTATGTCAAATCTTATGTGAGTTCATGTATGCTCATATTATCATTTTTTTCTGAAGGTTAACCCTTACTGTAGGTCTCCAAGTAATTCCAAGAAATCAAGCGAGCAAGATCTGAGTCCTTAAGGTGATGTGTATGACTTTGATCCTTCAAGGAAGCCATTGAAGGGGGTGAGTTCCAATACTTTTTGATATCATCATCCCTTCCTATCCATGATCGTTTTATCATTGAAATTTCCTTTGTGGAAGTGAAAACACATACATAGGGTTAGACTAAGGCAAGCCCCCTAAATGGGACAATATTTCCTATGTTTGTGAATGTGGAAATTTTAGGTTTGAAGAGGATTGAAGGGAGATTGAAGAAAAATTATTCATTATTATAATTGAATCCCTACATCTTGTGAATTCACAAAAACTCACCTACAAGATTATCTGAAAGTGTTCTGAAAACTTTGCAACAAGAAATCAAAAGCTCAGATATGTCATCAAAGGAACAAAAAAATAGAGTAGAAGAAGTCTTCAAGGAGACATACACCCTAGGAAATATCTGTCCTCTTATAGTGATTAAAACCAACTTTTCTAGTCAGGTACACAATCCTCTGCACTTCTCAGATTTTCCTACAAAATTTTGTTTATGTTTATCAATTATCGGGAACTTGCATTTTTCATATTAGTGCATATAGTATAATTAGGTTAGTGAAGGAAAATAAATTCCAATCCATTCCAATCCCCAAATTGATGGAGATATAGGTATGATTAGCTCACCTTCCACGGTTTCTGATCCAAATTATACACCTTGTTGATCTCTGTCTCGCACTCACAAAAGGATATGAATATCTAATGCAAACTTTCACAGGAATTGGACATTCCGACGGTGACTAATATCTTCTGTGGTTATTCATTTACTTGTCAAACGGGGGAGCGTAAACTTTAAATGGCGCCAAAATATATACACTAGGAGTTTGTTTTGGTCAAATCTTAGCAAAAATACATACTGGAAAGAAATTCTCTCTAAGCTACAGAATGGTAATGCAGAATTCTTTAACTCAACTATGCTTGATTAAAACAGAAACTGTAATAGCTACGACTGAAGCACAAACCATGAACTGGCCTTATGTTGCAGGAACAGTCACGGGGATGGACTCTCTATGCTGCAGGAGCAGTGTAAGACTAAGTTTGCGTAAAAACTTCAAAAGATGAAAGCTAACTGGATATCAGCAGAAAAGAACATCTAACTAATTAACTATAGATACTTACTAAGTGGGCCCCCTTAGCAAGCATCTACTGATTACACAGATGCTGAACTCAGAACTTCATCGATCTTTATTCATGAAAACAGAATGAAATACATTGTCTTGTTGGTGTGAAAACTAACAACAAACTCCGCTTCTGGTCAAACAGATTCTGTCTTTCATTATCATACTAATTCTTACATGATCTCTACTACTTTGTTTCTATCTTGCCTAAAAAATCATCTATTACTCATTCTATTCATCTTCTACCACTACCTCGCGCAGGAGGAGTATCTTATTTTTAAATTAAAAGAACAACTAACTAACTAACTTCATCAAAGAAAGACGTGGAAGTAAAGTATATCCCTGAATCAAGGAACAAACTTCATAAATGAATTTATGTATTCAACCCGATTCAGAGAGAATCTAGCGCTCCACTCTCTCCACATTGACTTTCCATTAAAAAATCTTTCCAAATCGGTTTCAGTCAAAGAGTCTTTGGCAGAGCTTCCTCAAAGTCATGCAGGAAATGGGCTTTACTGCAAGGCCGAGATCTCGGCTCACGCTTGGCTGGAATCATTCTTCAACAACACATGAAACAAAAGGTAACATACTGGCGCAAGAAGAGGCATATGGTACATACATGATATCTATTCATTAATCACACATTTCAAATCTACTTCACCATTTAAAAACTGTATATGATATACCAGCCATTTTCGGGAGTCAACAGGGCAATAAATGCAATCAAGTCAACACAATAGGCTGTAGGAATATAAAAGTGTCTTGTTATAGGATATCCCCATAAAAGGTTTCAACAAAGTTTAAACAGCCATGAAATAGCAAAAATGAAGTCATTTAAAAGTTTATCATAACATCAAATTATGAGCATATTTTAGGCTCATCACTGCCCCCTACTTAGCCCAATGCTGGTCCTCCAGTATTAACTTTCCTGGTGGTTTCTCTGAAGTCAGTAGTGGCTGCATGACTCTGGAATGGATGTCCAAACCTGTAATAGAATCCTCTGAAATCTTGGCACCTTTCATATCTGCGGTCTTCTAATTCACTGTTAAGATTTGTAGCCTGATGAGGATACAGGGGCCACATTAGCACAGGGGGTCTGAATGTCAGTGGCAGCCACAATTCAAATCTTGTTTGAAGTCCCAATTGAATATATCTGTTGGTTCGTTTGAGTACAGCTGTAAAGTTTAAGGGACCATGTGGTTCTGACTTTCTTAACCCAACAGTCAATTTTTCCCATCTTTTCTCAGTTCTGGTATATGCTAATCTCCAAAATGAATATTGTTGTGCCTAGAATTCATCATATACTTGCTTTCTGATGTCAAATATTTTTGCTCTGGCTGAAACATTATTAATACCATATGTCAATGCAAACCAATCTTTCAGCATTGCATGTGGGTTTGAACTTTGAGAGCGTAATGGGACAGGCTCTATTTTCTTAATTTCCTCATACGTTTCCCACTGTCTGCCATAATTCACCTCATTTGCTGCCCATGACATGAATGCTCTCAAATGAATATCACCAATGTATGGAAGAGGATTCCATTCTGTTTCAAGTGGTATTAAAAATCCATGCAAATAGAATTCACACAGAGAATTCCTTAACCAGTTAGGGACTGCTTGATATGCTTCATAAAACTCTTTAGCAGAATGAATTATGGGGTCTTGGTTTCTGGAAATTCTCATCAATTGAAACTATAAAAACTGTTCTTTGAGGCACAGAGCATAAACTCTGGGTGGCGGTCTGCATTCCATAATTTGACCAATTACCTTTAGCATTTCGTCCATTTTTGTTTTCAATTTAGCAATTTCCTGTTTCTGATTTTCAATTTTCTTTTTCAATTTCTTCTTTTCTATTTGCCACAGACTTTGTTGCATATCACTCTGGGAAACATGTCGAAAAGTCACAGTTTGCAGTGTAACTGTTTCCCAATTATTTTTAACAAATTCCAGAAATTCAATTAAAAAGGTCCTCCTATACACAACAATGGCTTTACACATTGCAGGATGAAATACAACTTCATTAGGCACATTTATTTGTTCAGCCTGTTCTTGTTCTTGCTGCAGGATAAATTCTTCTTATTGCTGCAGTGAAGAAGTCTGTGCTTCCTCCGAGAATTGCATAGCAGCATTAACCAGATCATCAAGACTTGGCAACTCGTGCCCATTATGCCCTGCTTCTTTTGTCTCTACTTGTTCCTCTTCAGGAACGACCAAACTCTAAGCAGCATTCTCAGATTCATTCCGAGAAACATTAAATTCAGATTCAACAGACCCTTCTGAAATTACAATTACCTTAGGTTTCGGTGAAACAGGGGAGGTCCTAAATTGTTTCCTTGTGGAAACCCTTCTTGGTATTGATGTGGCTGCAGGAGGTGTTCCGGTAGGTTTTCTTTTTCTTGTTTGTTCAAGGGGCTCTGCCCTACTAGAGGATGATGGTGAGCTGGAAATATCAACAGCTGTTGCTGTAGGAGAAACTGCTGCAGGGGAAGGTGCTACAGGAGAGGAGCATTGCCTTTTCTGAGAATGAGGGTCAGATTTTGGGGACCCTTCTACCTTTGATTTTCCTTTCTCCCTCCTAGCGGCAGACCTAGTTTGTACCCTAGCAGAGGATTTAGCTGTGACAGCTACAGGATCAGATGCTACAGGAGTAGATGACCCTTGCCCTATTCCACTAGTAGATGCAATTTCTTTCTTCTTTCTTTGAGGCCGTGGGGTAATTACCCTAGGGGGTTGTGGAGGTTGTAAACTCTTTTGGGCAACAAATTGTTGCCAGTAGAGAGGTGAAACGTCTCTCAAAGAGCGCTCAATAAGCAATTTAATAAGGCCATGATGAGTGACAGAGTTATCTTTCCCTTGTTGAGTTCCATGGGCACTTTGCTCTAAAAACTTTAACAAGAAATTCAGAACATTCACAGCCAACCCATGCTTTATATGGCTTAATAATTTAAAATGATGCGAATGCAGATAAGAAAAACGGCCTTCACAGGTTAAATACTTCATTATATAAGTGGCATACTCTAAATATAGAAGAGGTAGTGACACCCGCTTACATCCTTGCTTGGAGATGTCCAGAGGTCCATCAGCAGGCATTGAAAATTTAGCCCTTGCAGCTGCAGCATCTGAAGAAAAGTTTTCTCCAACGGCTGGGAGCTCGATTACCTCAGCAATTCTGTCTTCGGTTGCAACAACTGCTAGACCCCATACGGTGGCTTCTCCTTCAGAAAGTGTTCTCAAAAATTCTGTCGCAGCCTCCTCATCAAAATCATTTAAACTCAGAAAATAATTTAACCATCCACAGAGGCTAAATGCTTGAACTGTCTGTGGGTTTTGCAACAACAATTCATGAGCTACAGGCTCATGTCGTACCAACTGACCACCCATATTGCATTTTTTTTAGCTGAACTCAATTTCTTGCTGAAGATTCAAATTCTTTATTTCCTTTTCTGCTCTGGTTTTTCTCTGTCAAGCCGCCACATTTCTTTCTTTTTTCCAAAAATAAACTTTTTTAAACAAGCAGTCTTAATCATAGTTTGCAAGAAAAAGATGCATTAAAGAAGGTCATGTAATCACGTTTAGAAAGTACTAAAAATATATTAAAGAAAGATTATTTTGCAGTTATGGCAGCGGCAAAAAGATAGGCCTCAAACGATGGATTACCCTGCCCCCTACTTAAAAGATGACATGTGTCCTCACATGTACTAAAAAATAGGTAGAGATTCGGGTGATAATGACCGGTACATGCATTGCAGTAATTGAATAGAATGTAATAAATCAAATATGCGATAAGAAAAGATATGGCGTACCTTTAGTAATTGCACATACGTGTGAAGAAAGATGACGGCGCTGCGTGAATTGACAAGTTGGAAAGATATCTTAATTAAGGTTGACGCAGACGGTTGAAGTGGATGGGTGACGTGGGCGGATGAAATGTACAAATGAAATGGATGGATGGGATGGATGGATGGAAGATAAAGAAGTGAGGTGGGGGCGATAAATGAAAATGGAGAAAAGGGTTTTCTTAAAAAGAAAACCTTTATTATGGGCATGCTTTTTGAAAATTACGGGAACGCTGCAGGAGAAAGGCTAGAGCCTTCGGCTGCAGGAAGAGTAGCGGGAGGAACCTGAATGAACTACTTCATGAAGTCTTCCTTGGAAACTGGCTTATGGTACAGTCAGAGTCGGTGGCCATTGACGAGCAATTTGAAACGGACTGGATCAATTGTGACCAGCTGCACAGCTCCATTGTCAAACACATTTTCAACCTCATAGGGCCCAAGCCAGCGTGTTGTGAGTTTACCCTGGTTTTCTTGGTACCTGGAATCATATAACAAAGCCCAGTCTCGGCATAAAATTTTCTGGTTTTGATGTACTGATCCTTGCCATCTCTTTTTCTCTGGCATTGGATTATACATGTCTTTGGGCAGCTTTTCTCATTTCGTAAAGCATTTGGGCTACGAGGAAACGGTCCTTACGTAGCCGGATAAGTCCATGTTGAGTTCAGGCATCCTCAAAGTTTTGTGTTCAATTATTAAGGTAACATATTTGTTTTTTTATGGAGCAACTCAAAATTAATAAACCCAGGTTATTTATTTTCCATGTAATTATATTAAGCGCTTTAGAAGTCTATTACTCTAGTCTTTCTTATGAATATACACTTTGTCTTTGTGAGGATAAGCTTCAATTTCTCTGTTGTTACCTCCAGCACGACCATTGGCTTGAGGATGATGAAATTTGGACTTCACATGTTTGATCTTATAGTCATTCATAGATTACAATGATCAAATTTAACGTAGTAGGCTCCTTGATGGATTACAAGCTCTCTGGGGTTTCCAAATCTAGTGAAAATTTGTTCATACAAAAGAAATTTAACAACTTTGTTATGCGGGCATTAGTCATAACTTTTTACCTCGACCCATTTTGTGACATAATCAAGTGAAAACTAGATATATGACTTTCCATTTGATGGTGGATCAATTGTATTACAAAAATCAATCCATCCCCCATTTATCAAAAGTTGTCACTAACGGATAGAGTGGCATTTCATCTGACTTAGTTGGTCTTCCCATACGCTGGCATCTGTCACACTTCCTTGTATAGGCCACAACATCCTTGTGTAATGTTGGCCAGTAATACCTTGTTGTAAGGACTTTCATTGCTATTCTTTTTGCTGCAAAATTCCCTCCACATGGTTCATCATGGCAGGCATGCAATATATCATAAGTCTCATCTTCTCTTACAAATCTCCGCATTACTTGATTAGGGCCAGTATAGAACAGACAATTGGCAATCCAGGTAAAGTTGAAACTTTTCTCTGTCAACAACTTCTTTTCTTTTGGGGAAAAATGAGCTGGTATTCTGTTTGCTGCCAGATAATTAGCAATATCTGCATACCAGGGTGTATGTGCATCAATGGAAAACAAGTGTTCATCTGGAAATCTATCATCAATGACCTCTTGTTCCTCAGATGCAGCTGATTGAAGTCTTGATAAAAAGTCAGCTACGACATTAGCTCTTCCTGGTTTGTCAATGATTGTGATATCAAATTCTTGTAACAACAGGAGCCATCGTGCCAATCTACCCGAAATGGCAGGTTTGTTCATCAAGTATTTGATTGCTGCATGGTCAGTGTGGACGAATATCTGATAACCTGTGACATAATGCCTAAATTTATTCAAAGCATACACTACTGCAAGCAATTCCTTTTCTGTAATAGTATAGTTGAGCTCAGGACCTTGAAGGTTTTTGTTGATAAAGTAGATAACATGCTCAATTGAATTTTCTTTTGATTACATAGATGCTGAACTCAGAACTTCATCGATCTTTATTCATGAAAACAGAACGAAATACATTGTCTTGTTGGTGTGAAAACTAACAACAAACTCCGCTTCTGGTCAAACAGATTCTATCTTTCATTATCATACTGATTCTTACATGATCTTTGCTACTCTGTTTCTATCTTACCTAAAAAATCATCTATTACTCATTCTATTCATCTTCTACCACTACCTCGCGCAGGAGGAGTATCTTATTTTTTAAATTAAAAGAACAACTAACTAACTAACTTCATCAAAGAAAGACGTGGAAGTAAAGTATATCCCTGAATCAAGGAACAAACTTCATAAATGAATTTATGTGTTCAACCCAATTCAGAGAGAATCTAGCGCTCCACTCTCTCTAGATTGACTTTCCATTAAAAATCTTTCCAAGTCGGTTTCGGTCAAAGAGTCTTTGGCGGAGCTTCCTCAAAGTCGTGCAGGAAATGGGCTTTACTGCAAGGCCGAGATCGGCTGCGCTTGACTCGATCATTCTTCAACAACCTGCGAAACAAAAGGTAACAGATGCGCAAGAAAAGGCATATGGTACATACACGATATCTATTCATTAATCACACATTTCAAATCTACTTCACCATTCAAAAATTGTATACGATATACCAGCCATTTTTGGGAGTCAACAGGGCAATAAATGTAATCAAGTCAACACAATAGGCTGTAGGAATATAAAAGTGTCTTGCTACAGGATATCCCCATAAAAGGTTTCAACAAAGTTTAAACAGCCATGAAATAGCAAAAATGAAGTCATTTAAAGGTTTATCATAACATCAAATTATGAGCATATTTTAGGCTCATCAATCTCCATCTTAATGAAACCCTAGGAAAAGGCATTAAATCCTATTGTTCAAAGAACTTAGGACTTAGGATCACCTTTTTTATGTTTTAGGAAGTAGGATATGAATAGAAAATATTATGGGAAAACTATCCTTAATATAAACATAGGGAATCACAAAAACACGTTAGGAAGGTTAGTGATGTTTTTATCTTCTTTATTTTTCACAAATTGATTAGGATTGATACTTTTACAATCTCATCAAATTTTCCAAGTCTACATACATTATAGTTTCTTTTTTTTGGGTCACCTTTCTTTATTTCTAGATTTTGTAATGATAAAGATTATTTTCCTTGAGCTTTCTAGGAAAAACATTGAGGTAGATAAAAATTTCACTAAAAGTGCAAGTTAGGGGGTATTTTATATTTTTGTTGGGTTATTATACCTTTTATTTAGTAATATGTGCCAAGACATCTAAGGAGGAATTTTCTTATATTAAACTTAGGTTATTTAATGAACAAGCTACTTATGATCTCTATGAAAAAGTGGAGATATTTTTTGCATACACATAAGGCTAATACGCAAGACAATAGGTTTGACTAGAAAAATGACCATGATGCAAGAAAGAGGAGCTTCCAAGGGTATACATGAAGAAACATGAAATAAAGTGTTCATATTAGATCATTTTTTCTCCTAGAAATATAAGATTGAGGAGATGAAGTAGACATCCATTGAAGACTAATTACAATAATGTATCCAAATAAGATATGACTTCAACTACATTGAGAAATATCTAAATGAAATGAAGAAGCAAATAGAATTTTCTAGGAAACTCGAGGAGAGGTTGCATAGGTTTTGAGAAGTCCACTTAATATGAGGACAAAAATATTAGGAAAAAAATTAATAAAGTGAGATAAAAAAACAATACAATTATCAAAAAATAAATAAGATAAATTAATTGAAAAATAAACTAATTTATCAAAACTTATTATGAAATATAAAATTATGTTATATATATATATATATATATATATATATATATATATTCATATACATATACATATACATATACATATACATATACATGTCACGTATACATATATACTAAAATTAATGAAAGAACAAACTAATTTATAAGAATAAGAAGACTAAGTAATTTAGACTACAAATATAATTTTCAATTTTTTTTTGATCGGTAATATATGTTTAATTTATTAATTTTAAAAAATATTACAACAATTTTTCCTGGTTCTCACCAGAAAGAGAAACAACCGAAAGACTCCACACCCAGAACAATAGACACCACAAAATG
Organism: Sequoia sempervirens; assembly: GCA_007258455.2. Lineage (NCBI taxonomy): Eukaryota > Viridiplantae > Streptophyta > Pinopsida > Cupressales > Cupressaceae > Sequoia > Sequoia sempervirens. The sequence goes on from VDFB02190096.1 coordinate 10,277, forward strand.
ACAAATACAACCAAGAGACTCAAAACCAACAACTTTATCACATCTACATTTTTTCTCCCCACCTTGGCCTTCCCTTGGTTTGAGACTGGAGGACCATAGCAAAGTTTTTCCATTTCAAATTCTTGTCTTTCCTCCCCTTGACGACTTGCCATTCATCCTCCACCTTTTCAGCATCCTTCTGCCAATCCCTTCCCTTCATTGCAAACCCATCTTTTACCAATTCAAACTCATCCCTCACCCAATCCTCGGATGCTTCATGCTGCCTCCATGGATCTTCCTCTAGTGGTTTCTCATTCTTCCCTTCCTTCACCTCACTGCTTACGCCTTTTTCCTTCAACTTTTCTAGGCCTGATTTCTCCCTACATTCTGATGTTTTGGCTCCATGATGATTTTCAGTTGCTTTCCCATCCAAGGCATTTCCTTTATCACCATATTTCATGTTGAGATCCTTAGTTGGGCCTGCCCTCCCCAATGGCTCTATGTCCTTGTTTAAATGAGAAAAATCAGGTATTCTCCCTGCCTCAGAAGAAGCTTTAGCCTGCAGTTCCATACTGCCCCATGCTTTTCAACTGCATAATGCCTATGTGAGACATCCTGCCACCAATTTGTTGGTTTAGTCCATCTGGGTTTTGCACATTGTGCAGCACTATGGCCAGTTTGGAAGCATCTCCTACAACAAAATGGTACCCCTTCATAGTCCAAGGGCTATACCCAACATCCTTTGGAGGTTTTAATTGAGAATTTTTTGGAAGTGGTTTTGAAACATTCATCTCCACCAATATCCAGGCATAGGTGTAGTGCAAAAGATTAGAAGAACCCTCATCAACCATCAGAAAATCCCCTAAAGAACTTCCAATGGCCTCTAAGCAAGACTCAAACCATAAATGAAGAGGTAGGTTTGGAAGTCTTACCCAAAGAGGGACTTTATCAAAAGTCTCTGAAGCAGGGTTAAAGGCTGGATGCCAAGGCTTCAGAGACAAAGCATATTTCTCCTCCCAACTCCAGAAGTAATTGCACAAAACTTTATTTCTATCTCCCATAGATTCAAAAACCATAGTAAAAAAACCCCTTCAGCTAGGTAGATCTGGATACAACCTTCAACAATGGGTTCCCACTGCTTAGAAATCCATTTGTACAAATCACAGAGTCCAAAAACCCCTGAAACGACCTATTAAACCTAAATGAGAGAAAAATTCAATATTGTGAAAAACCTCCGCCTCAAGCTCTTCTTGTAGACAAACCGTCGGTTCCTTGGCCTTGACATCAGTATTTGGTTTCCTAGACACTTGATGGAGAGGCTCCAGATGAGCATTCGCTCCCCCTGCCTGACTTCCCCTTGCATTCAATCTGGACCTCGGTTCTACACAACCCTCACCCCTTCACAACATTTCTCTGCACGCCAACTTGAGGTTTGTTGCCCATCATTGCTTCCCTCACCCTGCAACTCACGTCCGCCCTCCTTTTTGCCTAAAGCCTACACCAAGTTTTTAGACGTTCTCCTATTGCATATGCTCCACAATGTCAAAATGTGTTTGGAGGCCCAACAAAAAATTCCTGCGAACTCCTTCCCGCCCAGGCTTTTTAGGGGAACCCTAGCCTCAACTTCCTCGATCACCGTTATGCTCCATCAAGTTTATAGTATATATATAATTTTAAAATTTATTACTTAGAAGATTTTAAATTTTAAATTTATAACTAAGCAATAAAATATGTGTATGAGTTATTTACGTGTGGTTTGATATCATTTTATTATAAATTTAAAAAATTATTTTGAAAAGTGTATTTATCGTGTCTATAAAATGTTTAACTATTAAGGTAAAAAATCTTAGTTCATTTATACATCTATGCAATTTGGAATGCAAATTTCTAGTTGTATAGATTAAGTTTTTTAAATCTTAATTTAATCTAATTAATTTTTGAAATCCTAGTTAATAAGGAAATATCAATTAAATTTAATTATCTTTTTTATTTGGATAAATGCATTAATAATATTAGTGTAATGTTGTTCTAGTAAATAGAAATAAGTATTACAAAAAAATAGAAAATGGTGAAAAGAGTATTGGAAATGTATAAATAGAAAATAGATTTTTATTTTTCCTTCACTCTATGTAATTTTTTTCAGAATTTTTCTTAAAAAATCTTTTATATTCCATGAGAGAAATGGAAAACTAGAAGGATAGAAGAAAAGGGAGATTGGATTCCTCGTTAGGAAATTACTTGTGTAATGCCCTACTAAGGACCCATGGTACATTAGCTTATTAAAAACATATTTAAAAAAGAAAAGAAACGAATGCAACACCAATGGAACAACAATATTTCTAAGAAAAATAACATATGAACAAGACAACATCATTGGCTAAATAATTTGACAACAACAAGAGAGTACAACACTAAATCAACCACCCTATAATACAAGGATTACAACCACCAACAAGGGCCTCTCATACAAGGGTTAGACCCATACAAGACTTCACCATGCTTGGAGGAATGACCTCCCTAACATGAGATGGAATAATGGAGTAATTTTGTGTGAAGGAACATTTTCCAAGAAAAATGGTTTACATAACTCCTGAAAAATGACACTTATCAACATGATAGAAAATTTATGGGACTCACAAGAGTAAGGGTAACAACTTCACAAATTTTTCTCAAAAAAAGTTTAGAATTACTCTTTTTTTTATATGGAGGGACAATAGTTCCCTGAAAGGACTCCAATTCCCAAGGAGTACTAAAACACCTAGATGAGAAACTGGCACCCAAGTGAAACACCAACACCAAGGATTATGTGGCATAGATTGGTGTAAGTTTCTTGTGGCACCAGAGTCTAGGATAAGTTTTATAATCCTCCTTAGTGTTGTAGTCTTGATTTTAGTGTTAGAGTTCTTACCAATGAGAAAACCCAAGTAGAGGTTCAGTGCCCAATACATGCCAAACAATTAGGAACTACCTGGGAAAGCATAAAAATAAAATCAAAGTAAAAAATGTCAAAAATGACTTGGAGTTCCTAGTGATCCTAGACTTCTGATCACAAGACACCTTGACCCATAAATGAGATGAAACCTAGGTGTTTTGGGAACCCACAAGGTTCCAACACAAGGATAAAAATAAGAGGAATAAATGGGAAGTGGATTTTGCACCTTCTATCCACTCCAAGAACTCAAGAGACCCTAAATGTCCCCTAAAACTAGGAGGTTCCCAAGAACAAACACACCTAGGGTTTCATGATCTACTAAGAGTTTTCAATGTTTAGTTTTCCATTCTCTAAAAAAGATGTTCATTTTAAACTCATGAAAAGATTCTCTAAGTTCATTTTAACCAACAACATGAAAATTTTAAAGAGTATACAAGATAGCATGCATTCTCACTCCAATTTTGAGTAACATAAGGATAAATATAGAATTGGTACTAATTATGTGGTTTGATTATAATCCATATAATAGGGAGGTGTAATGATTATATTTCATAATAATACAAGGACTCAAATGTACCTTAAACATATAATCTTTTAATTTTCTATTGATTGAAAATATTGTGTACATCACTTAATTCATATTTTCATTTAGTGGTGTTTTTGTGGTCACCAATTTTAAACAAGTTAAGACCAAACTAAGGGAAATTATAAATCTATTTTTGTGAGGTTTCTCACATTCAATAGAGTCAAAAATGTCATCAATATTTTATTTTTAATAATAATTGCATCAAGACCAAAATTTTGGAGACACAAATCAACTCAAGATTAACTCTAAGAAATTAACAATTGATAGTTCTTCTAAGTAATCAATTATTGATGATGGGTCAATGTGTATGGTGTCTACCCAATTTATTATGGATGTGAGAATATTATGAGCTCATATTTAATCATTACTAGTTCAATTGGTATCAAGTTTTTAGAGGGATTGATGATTCTTTTAATATTTGAACCAGAATACAAATATTATATTCCCTTTCTTTTGGACTTGTCATCGTGCTACACTTTTGGTTCAGGTCAAGAATAGTATCAATTATCATTTATCACTCATGCCTATAACAATATTGTGGTAAATTTAGTCCAAGGATTCCTTTAAGACTTCAACCCTTAATTACAAAAGCCTTTTATCCTTGAACTTAAAATCAACATCATAACCATTAAATTATCCTTATTTTACGTACAATATTCTATAGTCTTTATTAATATAAAGAGTGTAGATAATAGGCTATCTAATATATTATATGAAGGGATCTTAAGATTTCAATACTTAGTCTAATAATTTTAATTTCCCCTATTTTTAGTAGGATTAATCTTAAAACTTACTTAGTCATTATCATATTTCCCTTGTTAATAGTTCATCTAGTTAATTAAACTCAAAAGATGAACTAAATTGATATCCCTCCAACCCTCTATATTCCCTTTATAGGAAGCGAATAATTTAAATTTTCCCTATCCCTCAAGTGTTATTTAATTATAAAGATTTATAATAAGATACATCATGAATCCTAGCCATTTATTTTTCAAGCATATTCTGACCATTCATCTCTCAAAGTTTGTCTTTATCTAACATGTGACTATATGATAGAGGGTGGTTGGAATTTTGTATATATTTTGTGTTTCCATTGATGTTAAAAGATATATTTTGTTGCATTGATGTCAATAGGTCTATGGAAATATTGTTGGATGTTTATTTTATTTCATTGTTGCTTTGATTAATTACATTATATCATCATTAGTAGTTACACTGGTGTAAACCTCTATTGTTTCTTTGAAAAGAATGTGTGCGGTTGATTTGTTGTATTGTAGTTGGTTTGGTTGTGTTAAGTAAGTGTTGCAGGTGATGAGAATGTGTTTCTAGTGCTTGGTTTCCAAGTTCTTTTGAGAAATTTTGAATAAAAGAAGAAATAGTGTGGTTGAAAGGTGTTCTATAAGATAGAGTAGTGTTCTAGTTTTTCCTTGGATTTCCTCTGTGTTTGAGATTTCATCGTGCAGTTTGTATATGTTGATCATAGGTGTTAAAAGGTGTTATATCCAGAGTCTCTTGTTCTAGATCATTGTGTAGAGAAGGTTGTGTTCACCAGTGTGTGAATTGTGAATTCAGTGTTGTCTGGGAGAAATTTTTTTTCTCTACATTTCTCTGCATTGCGATTTATGGTCATGTAGATCTAAGAGTGTGCTCATATTGCTCATATATATCTCCAGTCTAAGTTATTAATGTTTTGGTGCTCCACAAGGTTGGTTTCTTGAGTTATAGTATGTAGAAGGTTAACTAGTTGTACAAGATGAGTATATTCTTAAGGTGAAAGTTGTTGTGAAGGAATTTGTTGGATTTCAAGTTGTTGTTGGAATATTGCAGATTGTGTTCAAGTGATATATGTTGTTCATTAATTTTATTTGGATCATAGGAAGCGTGCATTTAAATGTTTAATCATGTTTACACAAGTTCGAGTGTCCTTGGATGTTTACACTAATTATAGATTTTCTTCAATGTTTGTGAAAGTGTGGCATGACATGTATATGTGGATTTAGGATTGAGTTAAGGTGTTATTTGGTCCACCTTCATTCATTTACACCATGAGAATTTTTTGGTGCTAACCTAATTTAAATTTGCATGGTTGAGGTGTATAATCAACTTTTGAGATTTTTTTCAATGTTGAAGATGGTATAAATAACTGGTGAGTTGATGAATAATTAAATTGTGGTGTATATGATGTGAATTTCAAAGTTGTAATGTGCAAAAGTACAAAATTCCATGCGATATTTAATGTGTTAAACTACTAGAAGTTGTGAGCAGAAGGTGTCTACAATATTCAAAGATACTGTGAATGTACTGGTGATGTTGTGGTGGATCTTTCTATTGCTTTGAGATGGAATTATCATTGTAACAATCTTATTTATTCTTATTTTTGTAATCTAGTAGTGTACCATTGACACTGAGTCCTTCTTTCCTTTGGGTAGTGAGCCCTCCGACAGTGAGCCTATTGTATTTGTTGTTGAAATTACTTTATATTGTTAGATAATCCTCACCATGGCTTTTCCATTCTTTGATTTTCCATGTAAATTTGGTGTTATGTTATGTATGGTGTTGTTGTGTTTCACTTTCTATTATTTACTTTCATGCTAAATTAGTTTAATAGATTAAAGGCTAAAAATAACAATGGGGATTTAAATGTTAATGAGGGTTTTGATGTTTTAATGAATAATTGATTAACCCCCCCTCAATTTTCTTGTGCATTCAACAATTTGGTATCAGAGCAAGGTTCCTTAGAAGAAAGCTTAACCACTTGAGGTAGATCTTGGATGGTGCACGAGAAGGTGGCTCCTTCATTTGATTTAGATTAGATTATGCATTCTAGAAGACCGGGTTGTAAGGTTTTGTTGTCTCCCTAGGATTTGAAGTTTGGAAATCTGTTAAAACTAGATATACTATGCCTACAAATGGTATGAGTACTAATGATGAGATCAAGGCCTATGAAAACACTGGTAAATAAAGGTATGCTCTTTTAAGTGGTCTTTCTAATACTGAACTTGTGAAGGTTATGAACCTTAAAACTTCTAATGAGATCTAAAAAAATTTGGAAAGTATTTATGGAATAGATGATAAAGTCAAGCAATCAAAGATATAAAATTTAAAGATCATATTTCAAAATATTCAAATTTTAGAAGATAAAACTATTACAAGATACATGCATAAGGTGGACGAAGTTGTCAACTCCATTAGAGATCTTGGTGGAAAAATTGATGAAGATGAATCGGTAAATAAGGTATTGAGAACTTTTCCTAAAACTTATAGTCATAAAGTTTCTACTATTGAGGAAGCTCAGGATTTAATTAAATCTACATGAGATCAGTTGTATGGTTCTTTATTTTCTTTCGAACTAAGAGAGTTTGGTCCAAGTGATGCAAAGAATGAGTCTTCTTTCAAACCTGGAAAAATAGAAAAGAATGAGGAATTATATTAGGATGTTCTTGATGATGTAGAGGGAAAATTTGTGAGAATGAAAAAGGGCACTGGAAAGTACAAAGTTAAGTTACCTTTCAAATGTTTCAATTATAGAAAGATAGGTCATGCTTCAAGATGTCTAGTCAAAGCTTCAAATGACAAAAATAAGGAGAATAAAGGTAGATCAATTAAGAGAAGTTATTATGTTAAAGAAGATGCCAATATATCTGATAATGAATCTAATTATCCAAATGACAAAGATAATGAATGCTTCCCCATGTATCTAAATTTTGAAACTAATTCTACTAAATTTTAGAGCTGTATGAAGGAAACTACTTCAGAAGTAGGTCATAATGTCGAAGGAACTATGATGAATACTTCTCATGATAGAGAGGAGAACAACTACTAGATCATTGACAATGGATGCTCAAATCATATGACTGGTGATAAGAGTAATTTTGTTAAACTTGATAAACATAAAGGAGGTCTTGTTAAGTTTGGTGATGATACATTTGCTAAGATATGTGGAAAAGGTTAAATTATTTTTGATGGCAAGCATAATGCAAATGATGTTCTTTATGTTAAGGGTCTCACACATAACCTCTTAAGTGTAGGAAATATGTGTAGCAAAGGATATAATCTTATGTTTCAGGATGATGTCTATGAGATTAGAAAATGCTTCAAAACTATGGTTTCTACTGGAAGAAGGATAAATGGAAATGTTTGTCAACTCAAAGGTACTAATGGTCATTTCTTTGTGACTCATATTAATGAAATTTAGCTATGGAATGGAAGAATGTGTCATTTCCATTTTTATTTCCTAGTGAGGATCGGTTAAGTTCAAGCTGTGAGAGATTTGCTAAAAATTTAAAAGCCTATCAATGTTGTCTACAAGGAATGTTAGATTGGGAAGCAAGCTAGAAAGAGTTTCAAGGTAAAGAAAAATCTACTACTAGTGCTTTGGAATTGGTGCATACAGATCTTGGTGGACCTACCAAAATAAGAAGTTTTCCAAGTGATAGGTATTTCGTGCTATTAATTGATGATTATTCTCAAATGAACTAGGTTACTTTTCTCAAAGAAAAATTAGAAGCTCTAGATAAATTTAAGGCATGTAAAGCTATGAAAATTTTAAGATCTAAAAGAGGTGGAGAATTCACCTCCAATGAGTTTAACAATTTCAGTGAAGTTCAAGGAATAAAGAGGCATTTTTCAACCCCTAAGACTCCTTAGTAGAATGGAGTGGTTGAAAAGAAGAATAGTATTTTTTAGGAAGCTCGAAGAATAATGATGAAAGAAGCAAACCTATCGAAAATATACTAGAGAGAAGAAATTCATATTGTAGTCTACACACTTAATAGAGCACAAGTAAGAAAAAATAGTTCAAAGATTCCATATGAGTTTTGGTATGGAAAGGCTCCTACTACCAAATACTTTAGAGTATTTGGAAGAAAATGCTATATCAAAAGAGATAAAGAGAACTTAAGAAAGTTTGATACAAGATCTGATGAGGGTATCTTCCTTGGATATACTACTAAAAGAAAATCTTATCGGTGCTACAACAAGAGGTTGAAAAAATATTTTTGAGAGTTCAAGCGTCAAGGTGGATGAAGACTTACATACAATTTTAGTGATGATAGATGATATGAATCAAATGAGTCCTCTTACAGGGAAAATTATAGAGATGATCTGGTAAGGAAAAAGAGGAATAGATTGAAGAGGAAGAAGCTTTGGAAAGGATCAATAAGAATCCTAAGTATGTGTAGGAGAATCATTCTAGATCATTGGTGACAAGAGCATAGGTGTTTTAACAAGAAGAAAGGTAGCTATTACTGAAGAATAGTTAAATCTATCTTTACTTTCTAAAGATGAACCTAAAACAAAGATTGAAGCATGTGAAGATGAATATTGGATCTAGGCTATGGAAGAGGAATTCATACAAATTGAGAAGAATCAAACTTGGGAAATTTTCCTAAGACCAACAAAAAGAATATGATTGGAACTAAGTGGGTATTTTGGAACAAACTGAATGAGAATAGAGAAGTGGTAAGAAAAAAGGAAAGGCTTGTGTGTAATGACTACTCACAAGTAGAATGAATAGAATTTGAGGAGATATTTGTTTTGGTGGCTAGAATGAAAGCTATTAGAATGTTTTTGGATTTTGTAGAACATAAAGATTTGAAATTTTATCAAAAGGATATGAAGTCTCCATTCTTGAATGGTGAGTTGGAAGAAGAGGTATACATTAATTTTTTTGAAGGATTTTTGTTATCAAATAAACCCAATATGGTATGTAGATTGAAGAAGGCACTATATGGACTCAAGAAATCTCTCATAGCTTGGTATGCAAAATTAGATAGATTCTTGTTGCAACAAGGATTCAATATGGGTACCATAGATAGTAATATTTATTTCAAAGTTGAAAAAGATCAAATCTTGATTATTGTTGTATATGTTGATGATATAATATTTGGAGGGAATGAAGCTATGTGTAAGATAATTGCAGAGTAGATGTAAAATGAGTTTAAAATATCAATGTTTGGGGAGATCAATTTATTCCTTGGATTATAAATCAATAAGACAAAAAAGGGTATATTCATTTCACAATCAAAGTATGTCAAGGAAATGATGAAGAAGTTTGGAATGAAAGATTCTAAACTAGTATGTAATCCTATGGTTATTGGTTGCAAGTTGAGCAATAGTGATGAATCCCTTAAGGTTGATTAGAGAAAGTATAGATCAATGATTAGAGGAATACTATATGTAACTAGTACTAGATCAAATATGATACATGTAATATGTCTTGTGGCTAGATTTCAAGAAGATATCAAAGAGTCACATGTGGCAATAGTAAAGAGAATATTCAAATAATTGAAGGGCACTATTGAACATGGTCATTGGTATACAAAGGATATTGCTTTCTCTCTGAGTGCTTAAACAAATGCAGATTTGGTAGGTTGTGTTGATGATAAAAAAAGTACAAGTGGTGGTGCATTATTTCTTGGAAGTAGATTGGTATCTTGGCTAGGCATAAAGTAGGATTCGGTGTCATTATCTACTACAGAGGTTGAGTACATTGCAACAACATCTTACTGCACTAAGGTGTTATGGATGAAGAAAACCTTGAAGGATATCAAAGTTGTATATGATGAACCAATTTCTATATTTTGTGATAATACGAGTGCTATCAAAATTTCAAAGAATCTAGGAATACACTCAATGATAAAAAATATCTCAATCACTAATATTTTCACTAAGGCTATTCCTAAGGATTCTTTTTATTATCTTTGGGAGAAGTTAAGGGTTATTGCCCCTCCTTTCAATTAAATGTATAAGGATATGCTTCAATCCAGTATATCTCAAGATTAATTCCTTGTTTTGGTATGATATTGGTGGATATCTCTAAGGGGGAGTAGGTAGTGGCATTGTTTGTTGTTGTACACAAGGGGATTAAGTTTTCTCATTGTGTAGCAAGTAGATATTGTCCTTTGTCATCTATGTAAAAGGATATGTGTAGTGGTTATTGGTTGGTGTAGTATGTTGTGTACTCATAGGGGGAAGTGTGCAAAGAAGTATAATGTGTAGGTGTGTAGAAAATAGTGTAGTAAAAGAAATTAGAAATTGCAAAATAGTGGAAGAAAAAATATATGTAATATTAATGTCAAAGGGGGAGAGAGATGTAAATGTGTTTACCTTTTCCATTGATGTCAAATGGGGAGTGAGAGTTAGCTAAAAAATCTTATAAATTAAGGGGGAGAAAGATAAAGTGTTGGAAAGACAGTTGGAGAAGGAGCAGTGTGCACTAATGTGGAGTATGTGTATTAGTGATCAGAGCTATTGTGTTTGTTGTTGGTAGTTTTTTCACATCATGTGTTACCATCAATGAAAAATGGGGAGATTGTTGGAAGTATTTATAGTTTATGTTTTCATTGATGTCAACACATCTATGTTGTTGCATTGATGTCAACATGATTATGAAAATATTCTTGATATCATGTTTATTGTGATTAGAATTGTTAGGCTTAAAGTGAGTAAATAAATGTGGTTGGAATGAATGTGGGTTTGAAATTGTAGACATCCAAATTTGGACAATTAATTTATCCAAATTTATCACTTTTCATCTAAACAACCTCTTATCCAAGTTAATTAAGTAATATTACTATTATTTAATTAATATCCTTAATTCTGTCAAATCCCTAAGGTATTTAATTAATAATTAAATACCTTACCCTCCTTAATCCTCTTTTCATCAAATGAATTAAATAAATATTACATTTATTTAATTCCTCACATGTCTTTTTCATCTAATCCTAATCCATCTCCTAATCTCTTCATTAAGGATGTGCACATGCCTAAATCCTTGATTGGGATGTGTCACATCCTCAACTTGCAAGTTGAGCTTCTAATCTCATTAACTCCTAATTATCCTCTAATTGATTAGTCCAAGCCTAATTAGTACCTTGGTCCAACTCTCCCCATCCCCAAAATTTTTAATTCCTTTTATTCACTCTGGGCTCTCTCTACATGTGAATTTTTGGCAATTCGCTTTTCATTCCTCCTAGAATCACTGCATTGCATCTTCTAGAGACCTTGGCACGACACATTAAATCCAGGTCACATGTGACAAATTCTCACCTTTTGGGAACCTTGTCTTATCCACTAGATTCTTCCAATCATTGTGAATTTTTAATTCACTTTTATTCTCCCAAAGCTTTCCCCTTCCCCATGTGATCATTGAAAGGTCACATCCAAGTACTTGGAAGGTACTTGTCCTTCCTCCACATCATGTACCTCCCTTCCACATCACCTACACATCATCTACCTTTATCCACTTCACATTCCACATGTCAAAATGTGAGGGCTTGTGAGTCCTCAACTCACCTTAGCCATTTATCTTGGTCTTGTTGGATAAATCTCAACCATTGAATTCTCTAGAGAATTCAAGTTTCTCTATAAATACCCCCTCTTCTAAGGCATTT
>VDFB02190097.1:0-13352 GCA_007258455.2 Sequoia sempervirens
TAACACTCGACTTCTCAAGTGAGGGAAGCCCTTTGACCATGCTTTTCTTACTAAGTGTTAGCAAATAGCTAGTGCTTAAATGACTAAATCTATGATGCCATAACATAGCAAGATCACTATCCTTAGTCACTAAAGATTGATTATTGGCAACTGTATCAAGCTTAAAAGTTGCAACAATTTTTGAACTTTTAGACTTATCACGGATTAGGCATACCTTTTTATCATCATTTTTATCAAAATCTATCCTTAGGTTGTGATCAAGAAATTGATTAACATAAAGGATATTTTTGGTAAGTCCAGGAACATATAAGACTTTAGTGAGCCTACACTTATGTACACCAAATTGCAAGGAAATGTCACCAATACCTTGAATATCATAGGTGGTATCATCTCCAAGAGAGACTTTACCATGATGGGGTTTCAATGTGAGAAACCAATCCTTCTGTCCATTCATGTGCTTTATAGAACCTGAGTCCACATACCAAATTGAGGTTGACTATGAACTATTCTCTGATGTGTGGGTTGAAAACACGTACTCCTTTTTGACTTCTAGAGAGTCTTCTTCTTCAACATTGTTGCCATGTTGTTTCTGTTTGTTCTTCTACTTCCATTGAGTATTGCCACTTTGAAATGACTTCTGTTGATGTGGTTTGTTGGATGATTCTTTGTTGAAGGAATTGTACCAACAATTTTTCACATCATGTCCAATCCTTTCACATATTGGACACTTCTCTGATTTGGACAGTTTCTAAAGAACACTGCCCATCCTCTACCTGTAGTCTCCACATATGCGCCCTAACACTCTGCCTGGTGGTTATTACCCACTACAATCACTCTTTGGAACCTTTCTACATCATTCCCTATTAGATCTATGGCTATCGACCTTTGATTGAATTTAGGTGTGCTCCTCTAAGGACATTGTCTAGGTATGTGGCCCTGCTGGCCGCAAGAGAAACATCTTGTACCTCTGCCATTTCCTCTACCTCGCTGGGGTGCACTGAGCTATTGGGATCTACCTCCACTAGCTGCAGTCAGTATGTCTCGAGTTGACTGGTCAAGATGATAAATTCGGGCTCACAACCAACTTCAGATTCTTCTAGATGAAAAATGACCACCAATTTGAACACCAATCATCCAAGTCTCATCCTCCAAACTGCCACTAAGACTAGATAAGGTAGGAGAATGTTCCCTCAAGAGGTCCATCATAAGTCCCGCTATAGCTGAAACATTTCTCCTCTTAAGAGACCATCCTCTTTCCCTAACCACCTCTTGAATATCTCCCTGCCCAGGGCCTAGCCAGGCAAGAATCTTATCAAGCAAAGGATGTAACTGAGGGCCCAAGTGTTCCTCATGGTCATTCTCATGGAAACTCAGAAGAGAAGGAATGTTCTGATGACTAACCCCATGACCACCTCCATGACCTCTATCAAGATCACAACCTCTAGGCATCATCCTACACATCACCACCAAAGGACAAGTCTTAGAAATTAGGCAAAAACAACAGAAGGGAAGGTAACAAAAGCTCAAAAATCTAAGTAATATATTCATGGTTTCAAAAGCATTCTCCACCTATGCACACAAACTCACATCACTATAAAACACAACACAAGGCTACCCAAGGGTCCATAATGCATCTCTGGTAGGAAGAATATTTGTAATGCCGTGTTACAGAAACCCGAGGAAGGAACACACAAAGAAATGCAAATAATTTTGTAACACCCGTCATCAGAACCCCAAAGGATAATTAAACAATAATTATAACACAATTTTTTTTTTTTAAAGTAAACCTAACATACATGTAATACACATTAAGACATGACATGAATTTCATTTAAGTAGATTCATTAACACATACATCCCTTGGGGTACCACGAGTGTTAGGACTTAAGTCACACAGGCAAGGCTAAAGCCAAAGATATAATCCATAACAAAATAAACATTAACAAATATAACACATACATGATAATCATTGATAAGAAGCCATCTGTGTACATAAATACCACATATGCATAATTAACTTAAAACATTGAATAATAACTGCCATGGCCAAAATCCACACCGAGTTTTAACATTACATTACAATACAATGTTTAAGAAGTACAATGATACAAAAGTGTTTCCAATCATGAACGGAATCCATTCAACAAGATAACATGATGCACAATATCATAACTGGCTCCAAGACAGATACAACTCTGAGATCGCCGCAACAGAACCAAACCGCACCTCTCAATCCTCGACTGGGGACCCAATGGGGTGCTTAGCACGTTCCACCTGACCATGTGGGTCCAAAGACCCACCCCCCATGCTAAAGGGGCTGACAAGAAAGAGTCCTCAACCAAGAACATTCAAATAGGGAACCACAAAACTCAACAACATACAAAAGTATCATGAAACTCAAGGATTACAATGACATAATTAACATCCAAGAGTCAACATAATAACTTAAAGTCATAATCCCATCACATAAATCAAAGCAATGACCAATAAACAAGTAACCAAAGCATGATCATGAAACACTTCGAAGCCAAACTGAATTAATAAACATAATACAATTCCAAATTGTAATTAAACAATAAAATAACATCATATCATTGTACCATAAGAGTACATGGTCATAAATCAAATATCAATGAGATCATACAAGACCACAAAATACACCAAAGATGTATCAAGGCAATACTCCATAAATCAATATAAGTCCAATCAACAACAATCTAAACCAACTCCATAACATACTTCCAGAGGAACACAATAAAGTAAGCACATGGGCAACTAGGGGAGAGTGTCATCGCATAGTCCTACATGGGCTATCCTGTGCTCTTCCTCCCAACTAGAGGTGTCAGAACATGTAAGGCTGTCTTGTGCCCTTCCTCTGGCCCGGAGGCCGATCCATAGGGTGACATCATGCGAGGAGCCGTGGGCCTCACCATTGAAGGTAGGAGTCATGACCTTGCCAACCACGGCCTTCTCAGCCTTCCATTAGTCTGCGAAAGCACTAATGAAGGCGAGGCATCCATTTTTTAAAATCTTATAATGATATTACTACCCAACCCTCCTAAGTTAATTATTAGGTTTTCACTTGATTACTAACTCACTCATGGGTTATCTTGTGCCCTTCCCCTTAAACGGGGCGCCAGCCCCCACGAGGAGCCACTCTCCCTAGAGACCCAACCACATAAGAAACAAAGGGTTACTGCATCATAATTTGATAAAAGAATCACAACATAAAGAGTGCAAGGCGTACCATCTGGCTAACAAATTTTTAACATCAGTCTCCACAAAGTTTCGTGCAACCCTTTCAAAATAATGATACCAAAATACTTGCCACATCAAGGCACATAAAGAAAGAACATTAACCGACAATCATCTCAAGCCTCTGGAAGCCAAAAAGAATGATAACCCACAAACAAGGGTAAAATGAAGCAACACAAGTTTTTTTTTTTCAAATAATTCCAACACAAGGATAAAATTTCCTCAAATATGAGAGTAACTCAAAAAAGCCATAAAGAGGAAGATTCAACAAGACCCATCCACAAAACAACGATGGTGTCTCCTCAAAAAGGAAAAAATGCAAAAGAAAGTCAACCTTTAATTCAACAAAATCACTTAATAAAACCAAAAGCCACCAACTAGGCATTCCATGGAAGACCTCAATTTCCTCCTCACAAGATACCCGTGCAGTTGGTATACAAAAGACCTTTGACAAAATCAACAAACATGACAACAAAATTTCCCTCGCCTCTGGAAGCCCAAAAATAAATCAAATACTCAAGGACTCATCAACAAGGGTAGACAAAGGAGTAAGAGTTTCCAAACGACTAACAACACAAATTTAAGAAATAGAAATCCTTTCAAAACCCGGGAGTAGCTCAAGAGAAATTCACACCGAGACAACACCATCAAAATTATCCTATACTCACCAACACTTCCAAGGCACCAAATTAAAGAACACCTTAAATACTCAACCACTCACAACTCCACCAAACACGCGCATAATAAACAACAACCAAAAATTCAAACAAGAACAATATTTAATAACCAATCAATTAACAACCAGAACTAAATAACTTTACAACTTACCCATCTAAATTACTCAATTAACTAAAACAACTTATGATAACCATCACAAGTATTCTAAAAGACTTATCCATAAAGAGAACTTACAAATCAACCATTAAATGAATATAAAGGAAGTCAATTTTCAAAAGATTAAAATCCCATTTCACCAATAAACTATCCAATTCAAGAATACCCTAATCAATCACTAATCATGCCCATACATTTAAATTTCCCCTTTCATTTATCAACATAATTGAAGACTACTTAATAGTTGGGTATTTAACTCATTATCATTTCATAACTACTTATGTTCAAAACATTATTTCCACTCTCCTTTCATCATACTAACTTAACACTCACTTCCAATATTTAAATTAATTGTGAGAACCACATAAGACCAATTGTTTATACTTTAAAATGACAATAATAACAATACTCTAAAAACTTAAGCTACATATTAGAACTTACCACCTTAAAATCTTAAATCTATCTAATTAAATTTACACACATAACTACCTTTTAAAACCACTACGTATTTATATATTTTAATTCTTTTTGAGGAGGGAATGTAAAAAGAGAATAGATCTGTTCTAAGAATCCAACAAGTCTACAAGACTCAACCTCATAAAAAGATAACTTATTCAAATTCTACAATAAATTCTATTTCGAGAAAATATACACACTAAAACGAGAATTAAATAAACAATGCTGTCAATTGATTTTTTTTTACTAAATCATCCTCTGGAAATTGTAATTTAATAAATCAATAACAAAAAGACACAGATTTCTTTCTGTTTTATTATTTCTACTATAATCCATATTTTGTTTTATTTTAACCAGAAAAAGAAACAAAATATTTAATGACCAAAATTAAATATTCACTGCGACAGTTAAATCAGTGGAATCTGAATAAATAAGTTGATAACTATATATACAATTATAAATATATATAAATATATATATACAAATATATATACATATACATACATATATATATATATATAAGTAAAATCCGCACAGTAAATAATAAAAACAAAATTCGTGTATTAAAAGAAATTTAAATACATACAAATTTAAATGGGAAATTTTAATCCCAACAAAAAGGGCACGGGGAAATACGCCTGGCTGTGGGCATTCTACGGATTGCTCACGGCAGTCCTTCGGACTGTCGTGGACAGTCCATAGACTGTCACACGGTACCGGTGGCAGGGTGGTGGGTGACTACCGTGGACAGTCTGTAGACTGTCACACGGTACCGGTGGCGGGGTGGTGGGTACGGCCGAGGCCGAACCACCACACAGCCACTATTACATATATAAAAACCAAAAATAAAATACTAAGCACAGTGCCGACGAAGCAATTCGACGAATTAAATTTTCATTTAGAATTTTCTTATGTATAAATATGTGTATATATATATATATACCTAATATATATATATATATAGGTATATATATACACTGAAATTTGAACGTTTCAAAAAATAGGGAAAGATGAATACTGTACACTTTACACTCTCACTGTGCATGATTGAAAATAAAAGAAATGTTTTATAAAGTAAATGTATGAACCAGAATATCACAACCCAGAATTTCGTTGAAAGGAAAATTTCCCTTTAAACATATATGCATATTTTTATTAAAATGAAACAACAGAAATACTCTTCATTTCCAGATTTCAAACAAAATCCCTTTTTCAATAAAACAACAGTCCAGAATCCCATAAAAAATTCCATTTTAACATACAACAATCCCGATTCCCAGATAGATTTCCTTTGATTAAACAATAACCCAAAAGATTTCTTTCCACAACTTTTGATTTCCAACCCTAGATGAAAATTTCACACACAGAGAACAATTCCTATTTTAACAGAGAGTAAATAATTAAAAGAGAAGAACCTGGCATCCTGTGCTTGAAGAAAACTATAGAGGCTTTATCCCTCTTGCTGAACCAATTCCTTGTTGCCGATCTTTCCCAACAACAGATCCAAATCCTTCTTCCTTTTCAATAATTTCTCCAGAAAATAGAAAAAGAAACAAAGGACAAAAAATGGTTGAAAGCAAAATTTCTCCAGCATTCGAACCATCCCCCCAAACAAAGAAAACCCCTTCTTAAAATCAATATCCAGGAAACCCTTTCAATTTCCTCTTCCCGTGAATACCAGAAGTCACATCTCAAGAATAAATCAAAATAATTATTAATCCCTTTAATTCCTCTTGTTTCCTTTTCATGCAATTACATTTCATTTTCTTTTATCATGCATTTGATTAAAATTTAAATAAACTTATATCCACAAATTTGAACTTTTATTTGAATATATATTCATTATCTCCACAATACAAAATTAATTACTTCCACATTAAAATAATTAAAAACAACCATTTGCAAGATTCTAAATAAGTATCCATTAAATTTCTTATTATAATAATTATCTATTCAAGATTATTTGTTCATAACAATTTAAATCAATTTATCTAATAATAACACTTTTAGTTTTAACGAATTAGTTTGATTGCTCATTTGTTCTAAATCATTTGATTTAACTTAATTGATTATGATTTTAATTTCTAATCATATTTTAAATAACTTTGCAAATCACTTATGATTTGATTAATTATTTAAACATGATTACTAACATATTATATTTCCCACACAATCAAATAACACAACAAACAATGAAGCACACACAGATACTCACACACAAGTCCAACACAACTGACACGGAGGGGCATTACAATTTTTTATTTTAAAAACAATTAAATTAAACATGCAAATACATTATACCATAATCACATAACACATTACATAACATTAACACACTTAGTTCTCTGGGGCACGCAAGGTTACATTGCAACAACTTAAATGGAAATAAAGATAAAGATTACAACATAACCATTTATTTTATAATAACCATGAACAAGGATATATCCAATAACCATGATGCGAGAATAATAAACATCACATAAAACATCCATAATAAATCTCTTAATAAAGATACAAATGATCCTAACTATTACATCATCGTTTTAATATTACATTACAATCTCTTGATAAATGAATTACATTGAATTTCCCAACAAGGGGATTGATATAAGAACAATGAAATTAGAAATACAAAGTGAATACTGGTACAACTCAGCGAATCTTTGAGAAGGCGAGGATAAGGTAAGAACCCAGATTAGCGAACCGCGTTCCATAACCATGTGAATTATATTATAACTCACCCGTTACTTTCGAGGTGGCGAGGAGAGGAACGACCATGAATGCCAAACCGACTCCAACAATAACATAGTACAAAAAAAAATACAACTCAAGACATACAATGAGCAACCATCAACGATCACATAATCACATAACAAGTTAACACTATGAAACTCATCACAATTACACAACGTATCAGCAATCATACAAGTAACTACATAGCAATCATAAACCAAAATTCACAAGAATCAGAAACTACATAAAGATTACGATATCCAAAATATACTTCCAAAGAAATCTAAAACAATAACTAGAATACAATTCCATATAAATCTGAAACAACAATTCGATTTTACAATTCGAGGCAACAAGAAACAAGGCAAGCGGGTGTCAAGTGGAGGGTGTCATGTATAGCTCTTATGGGATCCCACGGCACTTCCTCCAAGCGGTGGCCAGAGCACCCACATCTATGGATCCCCTAGCCCTTTCTCCTACTTGAGGCACCGGCACCATAGGGTAGCTCATGCGGAGTTAATAACCTCTTATGAAGACGAGATTATGACTTTCCTAACCACGACCTACTTAGTCTATCATTAGTCTAAGATAGCCCTAATGCATAGATGAGGAATCCAATGTTTATTATCTTGTGTGTTTTACTACCCATCCCCCTAAATTCTATTTTTAGGTTATCACTTGTTTAACTACTCTTATGTGGGTTCCCCTGAGCACTTCCTCTTACCTGAGGCACTGGCACCCATGAAGAGCCACTCTCCCTATGACCCCTAACATAAATCCAAACTAGGCAAGGGTTGAACTAAAACATATAAAGCATAATACTCAAAACAAGTTCATGCGAGGCATTAACCCTCTCATGATAACTCATAACCAAAAGTCTTAACAAACCATTCAACCCTTCCTAACATAAACCATTAAGTATGAATTTCCAAAAGTATAAACAAGATGAAGAGAACATTAAAATTAAGCAAACCTCTGGAACAAGGATTCTCTATGAACAACAACTGAATCTCAAATACACTAGGTTCCCACACCACAACAAGAAAAAAGGAAAACCATACACAAATGCACAAGAAAGACCGACAATCCATAGGTAACATAAACCATTAATTATCAATTTCCAAAGTATAAACAAGATGAAGAACATTAAAATTAAGCAAGCCTCTGGAACAAGGGTTCTCGATAAATAACAACTAAATACACAATTACACAAGGTTCCCACACCGCAACTAGAATAAAGGAAAACCATAATCAAGATGCACAAGATAGACCGACAATCCATAGGGTTTCACAAATTAACAACATAATCCACATTTCATCAAGACAACAATCCACTTTCATCTATTACTTGCATTCAGTTTCCACGATAAAATTTACCATAAATATCGAGACTTGTACCTGCAAATCCTGCATGCAAACGAAGTCATGTACATGTGCATACATATATATAAAATCAAAGCATTAAATCGAAGCATTGCATTGTGAGAAGGAATCGCAGCGTAACAGAGCACTCACAAACAAGTGATGCTACACTGTCCTTCATCACATCTATCCTAACAATTATAATATAACTGATAAAATAACATTTCTAAACTAACAATTCATCTCATGACATAATTTGCCAAAATCAACATCATAATATAATTATGAAAATCAACTAACTTCACCAACCACCATGTCATAAAATAATCATGTCCACTAGTGGAATAACATCATCGAACGTCTAACTAACCAACTATCAGACCAAACAATACTAGTACCATCACAATCACAAGTAGCAAACGAACGCATAGAAAAATAATAAATCCAAAAAGTAAGAGGAGGGGTATTACATTATTGGTTGCATTGCACATTGCATGGTCCTATCCTTTCACCAATTTTTAGCCATTGGACAACACCACTACTTAAAAGGTCAAATCTTTCGAGGGTTACTACACAGAGAGGCGATAGGAAGGAAAACATACACTCAAGAGAACACACAAAGCAAAGGATACATAATGGGCTCATGATGTATCCAGAGTGCCCAGTGTTTGAACTTGTGCTCTGATACCATGTGTAATGGCCCGCCACAAACCCTAGAAGACAACACTTTAACACTGAAAATGAAACAATTTTTTTTTTTTAAAGTGCAATAATCACATGATTATAAATAAAACATTAACTCAATTTCTAACCTAGGTCCTCTAAAGTCTGTGACTATGCTACTTGTTTTCCCATGATCTAAATTAGCAATAAGCTATAAATCATTATATTAAATAAATTCTAATGGAATTACATCTAAACATCCCATCTAATTGAACAATCAATATGATACAACCATAACATGTTTTCAATGAAGATCAATTGAATCCATCCATTTAATTACATATACAATAACATCTTTTACATTGTCCATTACATAAGAGAGTTCAACATTAGTTTACTTCATTACTTTAATACATCTGAACAACTATTTCTCCTCGTATACATGTGAGGAGAGCACATCAAAGTATGATACATGATACATTAGATTTATGATTCAATACAAGTACATGAGTCACAATCCACATGAACTGGTACAAATGCAGAAGTCTTCAATTTAGAAGTCACCACAATCACGAACAAGGAGAGGGAACCCAATGGAGTACAATGCACTTTCCACCCATCCATGTGGAACCCAAAGGTCTACCCCCATGCTAGGAGATAGAAAAGGGTGTCATCATCACAATCCGACAACAAACAATAGACAACACAAGGCTAACATGACATCAATAAACAAGTAAAGTACAACATCAAACGATAGTACACCACTTTCAGAGGCACAAAACATCAAGGGAAACAAGATGCAAGGGAATACTAGGTTGTCATAGGAGGAGTGTCATTGTATAGTTTTCTATGGGTTACCCTGGCATAACCTTCCTAGGCTACCAAACTACCTGGCCACCTCTATAAGCTGCTAGACCCCCATATAAACTATGCGAGATCAACATACCTTCCAGTCGGACCAAGAAATTGGTATTTCCATTCCAGGCCTTCCCACTCATATCAAGCCTAAACAAGCACTTGAACCATGAGTGAGGCATTATCTTGATTAATGTGAACTACTCAACCCCCTAATTCATTTTATATTATCACTTGATTAAACTCCCAATGAGTTACCCTGGACCTGCCACTTTGTGTGCCAGACCCCCATTGAGAGCCACTCCCCCTACTAACAACTAGGAAAACCAATGAAACCAAAAGAGCAAAGCCAATCTTGCACAATCACAATATCTCATCAACATAAATAACAAGGCGAGGCATACCCTTCTTGCTCCCAACTTCCAAAAGTTCAACCACATAGGTGGATACACTGTGCAAGGCTGATGACCATCACATACTCACTTAATACAACCAAACATCTCAAAGGGTAAAAAGAAATGCATCAGAAAGATAATTCCCCCTAGCCTCTGGAATACTCCCAAACTCACTCCATAAGATTAGTTACACAATTTGAACAACACCCACATTCATTACAAAATTAGTAACCATTCACTTGTTTCAACTAAAAATTCAATACCATAAGAGAACATGGAGTCAAAGTGGGTTCACAAGACATTCATTTCATGCTAACTAATAACTCATCAAAATTAAGGTAATTTCTTGCAATAAACACTAACTTTTGTTTATCTCATTATAATATATATATATATAAATATATATATATATATATATATACGCCACATACATGTGTAGGTCAATGAATATAAGAAGCACAATGAACTCTAATTAAAATTGAAACTCATATATGCAAATGGCATTGGAAATAAATCGAATTTCTTCTTGCGGAAAACCTGGAAACAATGCTATTCAACAACAACTCACCGAATTTAACTACCAATTACAAGTCCAGTACTAACAAAAGGATAGTTCACATGGTTGTATGCTATAGGGTGGCTTTAAATCTAAACTAAACAACATATGCTAGTTTGCTTTATCAAAACAAGGAGATAAAACTACATAGCTCTCTATGCATTTAACTCTACACCATTATAAATTTTCAAGTATCAATAAGATAAAATTAGCAACAATAAAAAAAAGGTCAACCTAATAGAACTCATGGCAACCAATAGCATATGGATTAAAATATAAAATTCTAATACAATCTAAACTAATATACCTTGAACAAAATAGGGAATTAGATGTCGACTTCAATACTATCAAACTGAAGTTTGCTTAAGTTTAACATATGTGATTTGGCTGACTTCTTCATGTTATCAACTACTAAAGTTCACATGGCTTAAGGAACAACAAATGGCATGAGAATATGATGCTCAAAGGCACTTAACATGTAATAGGCACTTATTTCTATATTCGCATGGAATAAAGACTCGACTGGAGGTTATCAATATTTGATTTGACTTCACATGCAAAGGGTATTAGAGGTGGTAGTGCAACAAGAGGATCCATCCAAACAAAAAGAAATGAACATCAGTGCTAAAAATATGATGAATATCTAATAACAGGGGATGACAGCCTGAGTCAACTATATTAAGTGAAAACTTATGAAAATTGAATGCTTAAAGGAGATACAACCGTGACTACCTAAAAATCCTCCAATTTAAATGCATGTCATCACGAATGCCTGAATCAAGTTAAGAATATGATAACAAAGAGAGAATATTATTGAACATGTAAAGCTCTAATCCCATCGAATTTGGAAAATATGAATATCTGAAACAAACAATAGCAAGAAGGTCGCGACTTGTAAAGAATAGATATCAAGAATAGGATGAATGAGGGTGAATTATATCAACCATTTTAGTTTCCTATGGTTTCAAGAATACTATGAAAGAGATTTAAACTTACAACAACATTCTCACAGTATAGGTTCGATACATGTACCTTAGGGAGGCAGAGGTTTGCATGAGTAAATTTTATCATTGATGCAGTTGTGAAACATATAAAGATTATAGACAACTTGGGGTGACATATTGAGCAAGCAAATTTATAGAGCACTTAGGAACCTAATCAAATAATTATTTTGCTCCAGGCAACACAATCACGTGCTAATATTTTTTTGAACAAACATCAGATTAAGGAGAAATTATGGAACCTAGAATAATCCAATAGATGAGCTGAAAAAGTTGTCGGGTTTGAATTCCAGTTGCAGCTCAATTTTCCCCCAAAACTTGAATTACAACTTCAATCTTTCCTTAATCCAACACCTTTGCAAAAACCCCAAAGCCTCCAAGAACAAAACTTCAGAGCTTCCCAACTTCCAAGAAAATTTTCAAGAACAGAGAAATTTCACCGCCGAGAAAATACAAGATTCTTTTTTGAAAAATAACCCAACAACCCCTCTGTCAGTTAAGGGTAAGTGCACCAAGATGGTTCCCAAAAGGGGGCTTAAGTGGCCACCTTTTTTTTGAAATCAGGAAATGCTGACCTTGGATGTAAAATTGAGGATAGTTACACTCAAAATTTTGAGATGGAACAAAAACAAGGATCAAAGTGCTCTGAGTCTACTTTCTAAAATATTAACTTTTTTGAAAATGGTTGAGATGGGGGTTCAACAAAGGGATATTACACAAAATTGGTGTTGTTTTTGTCAGAAAAACATAACATAACAACTCTTATTTTTGAACCTGAGCACCGGTGACAACCTTTTTTAGTATTTTTAAAATTACTAGGGTTAGAAGTTAGCGACTAACAGTATCCTAGTTAGTTATTACAATTTTTCCATATAATTTTTTAATGAATATTTGATTTTTACTAATTTTTCTAAGTGGGCACTTCCTAAAAAGCAGAATTTTGGCCATGCTCCCCCTACAAATTTTGGAAAGTAATAGACTTTTTTAAAAATTTATTTTTTAAAATTTGTAGAATTGAGTCTAGTTTCTAAAAATGTAATTTATTTGAAATTTTGATGAATGGTTAATTTATAACGAAAAAAAAGCAAACACTGCTTTTTGAAAAAAAGTAGACATACAAACAAAATAAATTATGGATGAAAGCCCTCACATTGTCAGAAAGTGAAAAAAATTATATCCTTGGAACGATAAGAGAGAACATAACATTACCCGTGTTCAATTTCGTCGATATTAAACCAAATG
>VDFB02190098.1:0-10877 GCA_007258455.2 Sequoia sempervirens
TGAATGGGGCAATGTGAAAAGGTCACAAGCATTAAAGTCTGAAACTAATTGAGGATGCAAGGTAACATTCCTTTTGGCTTTTTCAATTAAGATAGATGACTAAAAATGCATGTAACTGATACTTACATCCAATAAGCATTTCTACAAACACTTGGCATGCATACTAAATGACTTCTCTAATAGTATGTTGACTAAAAATGTATCTACAGCTACTAATCATTTTAGTCAAACACTTTCAATGCAACCTAAATATGTAATAAGATCATCTACAGCCATGAGGCATTTTAACAAACATTTGTCATGCATCCTAATAACTGAAATATATAATCATGATATTGACATATTAACAAACAATTGATATGCAACCTTATTCCTCCTTTATTGACTAAGGAAATGACTGATTACAAATGGACTGCAAATGCCAAGACTCTTGGCTTACAATCGTGAATAATGCTATTACAAATCTGATATAGAATATGCACCTACAGCTGCAAGAAGGCAGCAACTTAAATAATCTAATATGACAATGCAAAGCATGCAAAATACATAAAGGAACCTGATAATAATATGTTGAAGGAAATCGATGATGAAATGGCAACTTGGTATTCTCAAAACAATCTTCAATGATGCACAATCTTCACCTACAGCAGCTGCCCCTGTTTTTATATCAGACCTGAATATAAAATAATACTAGCTGCTAATACCATCAACACTCTCCAAAAATCATTGCCAAGTCTCCTTGAGTGGTGCGCTCAAACTCCCAAGGAAAATCGAAGCTTCTATGATGCAATATAAATAAAATCGTCCTTATCCATGAGGTTGATCGATCCAACGGCAGCAATAAATCTGACTTGAAATGATGAATAATTTTCTACAGCAAATCATCCCAAAATGCCACCAATAAACTTCTCCAAAATTTGGCCAAAGGCCACAAAATTTTGCCAATAACCAGCTAGGTTTGGTCTTTCACAAACGAAGACTAGAAACCAACTTGCCAAGCATTCAAGCCTACCAAAGTAGTAGAAAAGATGTATTCAACTCCAGATGCCCAATTGCCTAGCCCAAGCTGCTTCTTATACTTTTCATACCTCATCACCAAGAAGCTTCTAGAATAAAATATTATTTTATTTCATTAAGTGACTTTTTGATATTATTTTATTTTTAGTCACTTTATTATTAAATTAATTAAATATAAAGTTACCTTATGATATTGTATTTTTAGGATAACTTTATAAATAATTAATTTAATATTTAATTTAATTAAAATAATTAATTAGTCATCCTCATGAAATAACAATATTTGGACAACTTAATTAATTAAATTAATTAAATTAATCTTCCTCCAAATTCGGGACATGACAATCCTAAGGAAAATCAAGTGGTGCTAGATCATGACTGGTAGACTCCTCATCTTCAAAGTCAGAATGCTCTGAAGCCCTCCCATCAGGGGAGCCAAGAGGAAGACGAACACCCTCATCAGAAGCCTTCATAGGCTGATCCTCAAGACTGGTAGTAGGAAGAAATGGACTAGTAGTATCATCAATCACAACATCACGATTGAATATGAGACGATATGTCTCCACATCAATCAACCTGTATGCCTTGTGATTGTCGCTGTATCCAGTAAACATAAGTTTCTAGCTCTTGGAGTCAAACTTGGCACGCTTGGCTTGGGGAATCCAAACATGAGTTGTAGAACCAAAGACTTTCATGGCCCACCTTAGGCTTACGTCCTGACCAGGATTCTTCTGGAGTCATCTTCTTAACAGCTTGTGTAGGTGATCGATTTAGGAGGTAGACTGCAGTATAAACTGCTTCAGCCCAATATTTCTTTGGGACATTTTTGTACTGTTGTGACCTTTTCACACATCACCCCATTCAAAATGGGGACCCCCTAATTTTTGCTCTGTTCGGTCTTTTGGCTTGGTTTTTGGGTCGTTTTGCTGCTGTCTCTCTTTTGTTCCGTCTGTCTTTTCGGGGATGTGCCCGTCTTTGGGCCTAAGTTGAAATTTTGGCTAAGTCTGTAAAATTAGGGTTTGCATTCTTCTAGCCAGTTTGAAGTCAAATTGAGTTGGAAAATTGTGATTTGAGCTTGCCACTGTAATCAAAAGGCTTCTAGTGGGTTCCTAGCAAAATTTCATTGAATTCTGACAACTTGCTATTTTTAGCAAGTACTCCATTTAAGGCTTTTCTGCTGAGGTTTTTGAAAAACGGACTGTTACACCAAATTCCAGACACTTCAAAGTGCTTACACATAAAATTTGAGCAAATTCTGACAACTTGCTATTTTTAGCAGTCTGGGCTTCAGGAGCCATTTTTAGGGTTTGCATGGGTACTTTTTCAATGCATGTTTGGAGAATCTTTCTGGGTTTTTCGAGACCTTCACGATGATATAACATGCAAGCCGAGATGATGACTTTCAACAATTATGGCTTCGAGAGCCCATTTTAGGGTTTGCATGTCTGATTTTTCAATGCATGTCAGAATATACTTTATGGGTTTTTCAAGAGCTTCGCAACGATGTGACATGCAAGCCAAGTTGATCATTTTTTAGAAACTTGCTATTTTTAGCCAGTGCTCGCATGCAGACCAGTTTTATGGGTTTTTCTGGGTTTTTTGAGATCTCTCGAGCAGTGTGACATGCAAACTCATCCAGCAACTGGTTGGTCACTTTTTCAGACATTTACTATTTTTAGTAGGATCACTCCAACAGCTCCCCAGCACTTCAGTATCACGAACAGAGTGACATGCAACAGAAACGGGGTCAAACAGAGGTCATTTGAGCCACATGCAAGTCAGATTAGGGTTTCCATCTTCGGGACTCAAAATGAGGGGTAAAACGCCAAAATCTCCAAAAACTGATGTATCCCATCGTGATCAGCATCCTTCAAGCTATCCACTGGTAAAATTTGAGCACAATCCGAGTACTTACTATTTATAGTAAGTTACCTCCAAAACAGGGCTATAAATAGCAGGTCAACACAAAGCACCAGTGTGAACAGGTTAGTTAACCCATGAGGATCACGTCAAGCGAATTTCAAGGCAAACGGAGTTGCAGAAGTATGAAAATCAGGAAATTTACTAAAAATAGTAAGCAAGGCAAGCAAGGTATGAAAGCCTGAAGAAATTTCTAAGTCTGTCATGAAACTGGCAGGCCACACCCCAAAATGCGCCCAAAGCTGACTGGGAGGCATGAAAATTTTCCAAGTATGAAAACTGGAAGCAGGGAAGCTCAAATGCGCCCAAGAACTGAAGAAGAGAGGAAAAGTTATTAAGGCATTAAGAACTTCCTGACACCCCCATGAAATGCGCCCAAGTTTGTGATAGAAGCATGAAAAATTTCTAAGTATTTGGAATTCCTCCACCACCTAGCAAATGCGCCCTGTCTTGAGGAGGTGGTATCAAAATACTCTAAGGCGTTAAAAGTTCCCTGACCTCACCTGAAATGTGCCCAACTTGCAAAGTGATGGAGAAATTTGTCTAAGTAATGGAAATTCCCTGACACCCCCTAATATGCGCCCAGAGTTTGGAGGAGAATATGCTAAGTCATAAGTTGGCAGTTGACCCCCTTGAATGCGCCCAAGCAAAGATGGAGCTGAGAAATTTTCTAAGTCATGAGAAATTCCTCCAGGTTCCTTCAAATGCGCCCAAGCTTGTAGAGGAGACATAGAAATTTACCTAAGTGTTGAAAGCTGGCATGAGAAGGGGAAAAATGCGCCCTAAGAGGAGTAAGTCAGGAGAAAAGTTTCAAAGGCTTAGAAATTCCCCGACACACCCTGAAATGTGCCCTCCATAAGTGAGTTGAAATGGATATTTTCTAAGGCATGAAAATTGGAAGCCACCTCATGGTAATGCGCCCTAGAAAGGAGTTGACTTGGAAAAAGTTTCTAAGTCATGGGAAATTCCTCCACCACCTAGCAAATGCGCCCTTCGCATCTTGGAGAAGTTGAAAATATTCTAAGTTAATGAAAATTGCCTGACACCCTTCAATATGCGCCCATCTTGGAGGGAAGGTTTGGAAAAGTTTCTAAGTTAGAAGATGGAAGTTGACCCTCCAATATGCGCCCAACATGAGACTCCTAGCAAATGCGCCCTCAAGAGATGCAAATAATTTCTAAGTGTTGCAAAATGGAAGTTGACCCTCCCAAATGCGCCCTCAAGAGATGCAAATAATTTCTAAGTGTTGCAAAATGGAAGTTGACCCTCCCAAATGCGCCCAAGTTGGGAAGGCATGCAAAAGATTTTTCTAAGTGTTTGAGAATTTCCTCACAAACCCCCCAAATGCGCCCATGTTGAGGAGAGAATGATAAAAACTTTTCCAAGCCATAAATTGGAAGTAGGACCTATGAGATGCGCCCAAGTACTAATGGAGGTGGGAAATTTTTCTAAGTTATGAAAACTAGCATGAGAGGGGGCCAAATGCGCCCATCATGGAGAAGGTGAGTTGAAAACGTCTAAGGCATCGAAAATTCTTCCACCACCCCTCATATGCACCCAAACTCAAAGGAGGTAAGAAAACGCCCAAGTATTGAAAAGGAGTAAATGGTGTTAGAAAACTTTCTAAGTGTCAAAACAGGAGAAGTACGCCCAAAGGAGAAGTAAAAATGAACTTTAGTGGGAAATATTTTTCAAAGGTGTAAAAGAAAAAAAAATTAAGTGAACCCCTTCATGTGCACCTATGGATAATAAAGTTGTGAAATATTTTTCTAAGGGGGGAAATTCTTAAGACTCTCAGTGGCTTGGTTATTTTTCTAAGGGGATTAAATACTACGCCTTGCAGTATGATTTCAAGATGGACGCTGGGTTCTAGGTTGATAAAATTTTCTAAGGGGAGATAAAATTTCCTAAGGCTCGGATGAATAAAATTTTCTAAGGCATGAAAAAGAAGGCAAAAGGGGTCAAATGCGCCTAAACTCAAGGTGGGTTGATTTTTGTCTAAGAAGACTCCCTCAAGGTGAAGTAAAACTCAAACATCAAGCTCATAGGGGAAGATCAACAAAATAGGTGAACGGAATTGCTAAGGCAAGAAGATGAAAACATCAAGGTGGTATACGCCCTAGTACGCAGATGTTGAAAATTTATGAAGAAAGCAGGGTTTGCTAGAGAAATGGTGAACTCTACCAGATCCAGAGATCAATCAAACCTTGGAAATCGGAACATGGAGATTAGGTAAGTGAAGTGAGTTTACATTATAAGGTGTTTTGATGCTCTTCTCCTTGCTTGTTTTGCAGGGTGAACACCGAGGCCAAGGTGTGATGACTTGGGGTGATGGAACATATACTCCAGGACAACATTTGGAAGAAGATAAAGTTATGTGTTTCAAGCTCCTCCATGAGATCTCAGTTGCACCCAAATCATGAAGGCAGGTGGCAAGGAAGGAACGATCGAGTCCAAGACTGGAAAATCCTTCCAGATCAGGGATGGAGAAATAATGAAGGCCCAAGGGTTAGAAATCATCCTCAAGCATTTCAGAGTTAAAGAACGACAGAGGAAAATCATCATCGGGCAAGAGAAAGCGGTTGCAGTCTTGGAGCTTCAAATTGAGAACGTGCCTGCCATGCCAATCCATGAAGTTGAAGCAGTGATGGCCAGATTCGTTGACTTTGCAGTCAAGGAGAAGGAAAATGGAAGCGCCCTTCTAGATGATGATCTTCTAGAAGACGATGGTGGGCATTAATTGCCCATGATGTTTCGGGTGTGAGTGGGAATCTTTTTGGCTCATTTATTACCCCTCTTCTTTGTGGCAGTTTTTAGGGTGAATCTTGTTTAGGGCAGAAGTGGCATGATCTGGGCCATCCATTTGATTGTAATCTGAGTCGTCCATTGGACTTGGCTCGCTATAAAAGGGGCATCCCCCCTCATTTGTAATTCATTAGATTAGAGTAGAGATTAGAATAGAGAGACAACTAGGTGATAGCATAGCATAGAGCACAGTTTGATAGCATAGCATAGGTTGAAGAGGAAGGAAAGCTTTCTCATTGAATGCTTTGTAAGAAGTTGTTGTGAACACTCTCATAATAAAAAGAGTTTTCATTGATGGTGATTTCATCTTTTGTTGTGGGTAGCTAGCGAGGCTTCTTTGTCCTTCCGAATCACTTAGCATTTTAAAGTAGATTAAAGTAGAATAAATTTCATTTCATGAAATTAGATGATAGTTGTGGAATGTGGTGGTTAAATTGAGCAAGCTTCATTAGTCCATACCACTAGCAAACTCGTTGATGGTGGGTGTGCCTTGTGTACTTAACTTCGATCATGATTTGTATGTTGGTATGCGTCGTTTTGATGGTATTTTCATGCTAAGTTGTGATCTGAATATTTTGAGCTACTCCTTTGAAGATTGCACCAGTTCTGTGGAAGCTGTCCGAGGTGAGGCAAAGCAGAGCATAGTTGAAGTTTGTGAAAGCTGATCCCCACGTCCCGCCTTTAGAGTAGATCATAACATCTTCTATCCCTGCACCCATTTCAATTCCGCACTTTTCCGGTTAGTATTAGGAAACCTGAACTTCATTGAAAATCTTCTGAATCTTATGAAATTCCCTTTCTCTTTGAGCTTCAGCTAAACAATCGTGTAAGTCCCATTGAAATACCAGCAAATCACATCGAGCCAACTGAGACTATCCACTGCATGAAGGAATCTTGGAGTTAAATGCATGATCTTTCTCACAATCTTAGCATGTGTCGTACCCAAACCAAATTGTTTGCTTCACCAAGGCATTTTGCTAAATATAGTCTTAACCTTGTTAAAGTGATGTCAGAAGGTCATTTTTGGGCTTTTCAAATATGGAGCTTGTGTCAGTTTCATGTCAGTCTGATACTGAAGAATTTTGAGAAAAGTGAAAATCTGAAGGAAGATCGTCAAATTTTTCTATCTCTGGAGAGGGGAGCACATTTTCAAGAAGGCTCCCTATCTTTTAGGGGCTCAGATCATGTTTTTAGGGTTTGGCACCTCCAGCAGACATTTGTCCGGCACCATGTCAACTTTGGAACAAGCTATCAAGCCTGTCAAACGAACCTGTTTTGCTCGAGTTATGAGAGATATAGCGGAAAATGAGAGAAACGACAAAAATGGCAAACACTGGAGGGAAAAGGGAAAAGAGCAACTTTTGAGAAAGGCGTCCATCTTTTTGAGGGGTCAAATTAAGGTTTTTGATCAAATGTCGCCTAGGAGGTTTGTCTCACATTTGCTCAGGCTTCGCAATGCATCCGGCAGTGGGTGAATCTGAGTTGCTGAGCCAGAGGTCAAACGTAAGGTTAAATCTTGGTCAAAATATCAAGGAAAAAGCAAAAAGAGCACATTTTCAAAAAGTCGCTTGAGCTTTTGGAGCCTTTAATGCCTTCTTTTTGGTGATTTCAGGTTTTCATCCCGTCCGTGTTGCATTCATCTCTCCGTTGCCTGTCTCCGCCAGGTCAAAAGTTGTCTCGTCAGCCTACACTCGAAGTTTTAGTGGTATTTTGGCCAGTTGAAAAAATGGCTATCTCTGGAGCAAAAAGAGCACCTTTTCAAAAAGGCGCCCTTGTTTTTCAACCTTCAGATGTTGGAATTTGAAGAAATGTGCCTTTGCAGTTATCGTGTGGAATGAAGTTAGCTCTGCAGTGAGCTAGTTATCTAGTCCTGAAACTTTGTAAGTCAAAAGTTATGGAAGATTTGTTTTTCCCTTCGTACGAGATGAAGATGGAGAAAATTTGACTAAGTCTGAGAAAAAGAGCAGCTTTTGAAAAGGGCACTTGGATTTTTGAGCCTTCAGATCTTAGTTTTATGGTCTGAAGTCTCAAGGAGTCTTGTTCAGTTTTTGTCCTGCTCTGCAATGCACCTGTCAGCCAATCAATCGGTGAGGTCAGTCAACCGGTGTCAAGGATTGAACAGAGGTCCCGGAAGAGGTTCAAATTTCAGTTTTCATGAAAAATGGCTAAGTCTGGAGAAAAACGCCAAAAGTCAAAGTTGATTTTTCAAACTTAAAAATACATGTGCGCCTAAAAGAGGAATTTTGAATATTATTTAAATATTTGAATTTTGACTTTCAATTGAAGAGAACGATTTTTGGGTTGTCATCTTCAGTTGACATTTTTGCATGTCGGGTGCTTTTTCAGTTTTGCATGTTGAGTTAACTGGTTTGCATGTCCAGTTAACTAGTTTGCATGTTGAATTATTATTTTGCATGTTCACTTAAACTGAAATGCATGTCAAGATTTAACTGAGGCTTTAATGCATGGCGCATGTCAAGATTTATCTTGAGATATCAAAGGATGGCGCTTTACTTAGGATTTTCAACTGAAGTCTTAACTGAAGGCATTTTATTTAGGATTTTTAACTAAAATATTAAAGCATGGCGCTCTATTTAGGGCATATTGATCATCAGTTAACTATTTTGAGAGCCAATCAAAGGCTAGGCGTGGATTTTTGAAGGCTTAGTTAAGCATACACCCTAATTTGAGGCTCAGTTAACTGCCAAATAAATAGGTGCTCTTTGAGTTTGAGAAGATGGACAAATTTTAAATGAATTTTATTTATTTAAAGACAAAAGTCGTCCTTATTTCTTCATTCTTGAGCAAGTCGTACCATTCAGAGCTCAAAACATGGCGATTTCTTCATGCATTTGAGGATTCGAGGTGCTACAGGTGTCAGATCTTAGTGTTCTTCGTGGCATCAGATTCGGATTGCTGAGGAGAAGAATATTCTAGACTTTGTTTTCAATTTGCATGCAGGTTTCATCGAATTCAAGACAGAGATAGGCGAATTCTACAGAAGCAGAGCAAATAAAACCTTCTTTCTTCTGTCTTATTTCTTCTATTTCTCATCTTAGGTACTTTCTACGCATGTCAAAGAAATTCAGCATATTTTTAGAATTTGATCATCTGGGTTCGTACTTCAACATTTGCAGCAAAACCCATGTCTTAGATTTTTTCGAGAAAATTGCCCCGCAGCCTTCATTTTGAAGCTCTGTGCTTTTTTCCGAAGATTTCTTTGCATGTGGGCCAAAATCACATATTTTTGAAAATCGCATCATCTGGGTTTGTTTAGAATTCCGTTGTGCAAAAAACCCATGTTCCAGATTTTCTCAAGAAAAATTGCCCCAAGAAGCTCTAAAAACCCTTGCAATTCTCGATTGAAGAATCTTTACATGTCAAGCTAAACGACGTGTTTTCACAATTCTGACGTTGTGGGTTGTCTTAGAATCATTTTCCGGACAAAACCCACGTCTTAGAATTTTTGGTGAAAATTATCCTCCGACAGGGTATTTTTAGCCTCACCAAGAGCCATTTTAGTTTTCCAGAGAAAGTTGTCAGAACATAGCCGTGTTCACAGTCAACGGGCAAGTTTTTCAAAAGGCGGTTCAACTAGACTAAATTCAAGACCAAATCGGTCTTAATTTATGTTTTCATCAGAGCAGTTGACAATGAAGATCAAGTGCATCCGAGGGTTGATTCAAACAATTTGACAAGCATAGACGCGGGTTGGACACCGTTGGAATTCTGCGTTCTTGTGTATTTCTCGCAACCAGAGTGTTCGAGGTCAAGCTTCGTGGTTTCGTCATGCAACACTTTTCCATTGTGAAAAACGTGAAAAGCGTCAAAAGCATTAAGCTGCAAAAGGAACAGAGATCACTCCATTTATGGAGCCGCCAAAGTCACTCAAATCACGTGCCATTATCTCCGTGAAGATGGCACCTACGCTGATCTCAAGGCTGTGCAAACTAAGTTCCAGAAGCATGTTCGTGATATCTTGATGGAAATTCTGGATCACATCTCTGTGATGACATCTAGTTTCAAGAAAGCAACTGGAGATATCGAATGTCGAGAACCCTGGTGGTTCTCAAATCGAAACCCTAACTGAAATTCTTGTGTTTTCGCAATTTTCGGTTTTTTTGTGTTTTATGAGGTTTTTGACAATATATTGAAAGCTGCGATTTTCTAATAAAATCCTAATAAATTCAAATAAAATCTAAAACTCATGCAATAAACTCAGAAATGCTCAGAGAACAAGGCCGCACCATTATATATTTTTTCCAGAGCTTTTTCAATACAAAAATCTGAGTAAGAAATGAAATACAATAAATTTTATTGAAAACCTGGATGGCGGCTGCAATAAATGAAGGTGGTACAGCCAGAACCAAAAGAATCTCCTCAGCTCGGAAATCAATGCATAACCCTCTGTAGACCAAGGCGTCCCAAATCCAGGCCACAAAGTCTGAAGAATGGAAGCGACTCTCCAGAGAAATGAAAGTACGGCTTCTGCAGATATGTACGGCCTGTTAACAGCAGCATTCAATGTAGTACGGCTCCTTGGGAAATGTGCCCAAACTCAGATGAATGATCTCTGTCAAATCGCCCAACTGCCAGATGTTTATTCTCCGTCAGATACTGAATAAAATGATCTCTGATTAATCCAATCTGTGATCTCTGTATGAAATCACCAAGTGCAAGCTTAAACTGGTATTTCACAGTCTCAGTCTGCCTGATTCCTGAAGAGTTTTCGTTCTCCAGAAACGTCTGTCTGCCAGAAACCCTAGGGTTTGCAAACTCCAATGCTCAGAGCAATAAAGACAAAATTGAATAATAATATCAGAATATTTCGATTTTGCCTTGAGAAGGTATATATTGCTCTTGAAGAAATTCGACCCACTCCTTTTTAAAATAATCATTTAAATTAAATGATTTAATACGCCTTTTTAAACTTAGGAGAAAACATTAATTATTGGCGTCCCTCTTTTAATGAATATAAAATACTCATTAAGTCAACATTTAATAATTTATTATAAAGTATAATAAATACTTTATAATTAAGCCAAATAATTAAATATTTAAATATTTCAATAAAGTGACTTTAATATAAAGTCAAATTATTAAATATTTAATAATTCATTAAATACTGCTTATTT
>VDFB02190099.1:0-16557 GCA_007258455.2 Sequoia sempervirens
AGGATCAAATCTAACAAAGTCACTCCTTGAGACTGCAATCCACAAAAATGAGATCTGAGGTTTCAAATATCCAAGTGCCCTTAGCAAAAGTTGCACTTTTGACCCCAGACTTGGACAAATTTTCATCATCTTCAACACTTACAAAGGAAAACTTGACCTCCTCGCATCTCGTGTTTGGCAAAACTTCAGGACTAGATAATTGTCTCACTGCAAAGCTGACTCCATTCCATATAATAGCTTCAAGAGAACACTTTATCAAATTCCAACATTTGATAGGTCAAAATCATTTTTGTTCCAGAGATAACCATTTTTCCAACTGGCTAAAATATCTACTAAATCTCTAGTTGGAGGTTGCCAACTCATCTTCTGATCTGATGGAGATATGCAACAGAAAGTTGGATGTAACACGGACAGGATGAACACATGAGATCACCAGAAAGCATACATTCAAGGCTCCAAAACCTTGGGCGCCCCCTCGGCTACCGTAGACACTTTTGCCTTTTCCTTGTCATTCTAACCAAGATTTAACCTTGTGTTTGACCTTTGATTACAGAAGTTCAGCAATTTAGATTGACCCGCTGATGGATGTGTTGTGAAGCCTGATCAAATGTGAGACAAACATCCTAGGTGTCGTTTGATCAAAATCCTTCATCTGATCCCACAAAAAGATGGGCGCCTTTTGCAAAAGTTGCACTTTTCCTTCCAGTGCTAGTCATTTTCTCATTCCTCTTGTTTCTTGTTGGATCTCCTGTATCAAGTGCTAGACGTATCTTTTAGGTTGACTTGATAGCTCATCACGAAGCTAACAATATTCCTGACAAGTCTTCTTGGAAGTGACAAACCTCAAAATTGAAATCTGGGCCTTCAAAATCTAGGGCGCCCTTGGCCTCCAAGGGCTCTAGTGCTCTAGAGTTAGAAATTTTTTGATGATTTTCATCCTGGCAAAAAAATGCTTCGAGACGAAGCATTATTTACCACTTATCTCGCCACAGATTCTCCATATGAGTGCTTTAGGCTTAGATTTCAACACCTAATCTCTGGCCATCTGCCATTGACGACCTTAGAAAACCTAACTTTCTATCCGAAAAATTGAAAACTACCCACCAAACTTAAATTGAGTTTTAATTGAAACTAACTTCACCATTGTGATCATGAAGCAAAATAAGCCAATCAAAACAATTTTTAGTCAATTCTGATGAGTTTCAATTTTTAGGGTTTCATGGTCTGAAACAGGGGTGCTTGAAAACCCTAATTTTCAATTTTTTCAAATTTCACCAATATCCTCCTAACATCAAACTGACACAAAGTCCATACTTGATTTTCCCAAAAACTGTGTTTTGACATCATTTTAACAAGGTTTAGACTCTTTTAAGCAAAATGCCTTAATGAAGCAAAAAATTTGGTTTGGGTACAACATGCATAAAGCATAAGAAAGATCAATTCAACACTGGATGATCAAATGCCTTGTACTCCACTTCGTTTAAAGCTTCCAATGAATCTTCGAGAAGAAGCCAGCTTGTAACTAACCTAGCTTCTAGAAGGACCTTTTAATATTTTATTATTTTCTCTTTATTTTAATTAAAATAATTAACTAAAGTCATCCTTTTGAAATAATATTAATTTTTTTGGACTACTTAAATTAATTAAATCATTTTACCAAAATTTGTGGACATTACAACTTGGTCTTGGTGGGTCTGAAAGTATTTGGAGGGTAGGGCCAACTCTAGATAATCATCTTCAACAATCCAAAAAATCTGCAAGAAATCTTCAAGTAATCTCCACAAAAAAAACCTTCACCAATCTGCAACTTTAAAACACATCAAAATCATCCATGACTATAAACAAAAACTGAAGTTTCAATCCAAAACAATGGTGATCCTTGGATGGAATCACACCAATCTAGCTAGGGGAGTTTTCATTCTCGAAATTAGAGATATTGAGAGGATTTTTGTCCTTAAAATATTTGGAAGAACTCGAAGTTCATTCCAGCAGCATAACATCATCATTCATCAACGTATCTCTTCAAATGGGCTTAACACCTCCTTATATAGCTTTTTTGGAGGGAATAACCAATTAACAATTGAAAATATTCATTTATCTCTCAAAATGACTTTTTGAAATATAAAATATCATCTCATATGCAAAGGCCCCCTTATCTCACCTAGATGTCCCCTTTTGAGGCAAATAATTATCTTTTCAAAATGATATTACCCTTAAGTCATCAAATTAATAATAAAACATTACAAACTTAAGTGATGTTTAATTTATTTTACCTAATTTGTGGAAAGCACTAAAAAATCATTGGAATTAAATTTTGATCACACTAAGATGATACTAGAGATGTATATAACGACAATCACTAATCAGGTGACTTACTAAAAATAGATGTCCTCTCCAATCAATTTGGAGAACACCCCCAAAGTCAAAAAACACTTATGAAAGTGTCATGACAATCCATATGGCCAATTGAGCTCATTTCCACAAATATCAACCCTAAAATATTGAGCTTGCACTCTCCAAGACCTTCACCTTACCAGTTAGCCTACAGGAATTCAAAAAATGCTAATTGACACCAAACTAACTAGGCATGAGTGTTAAATTTAGTGATCAGATTGAAATGCACAGAAATTAATTAAAAATAACACAAGACACAGCAGATACCCTGGGAAAACCCTCCTCTTGAGGGAGAAAAACCCAGCCAATAATATCTCTTATATTATTGAATCTTCAATAAGAATGATACACATACAATGGGCCAATAGAAAGGCCAGTACACAGCACCACAGTCTGATGCAAATGCAGAACTGAATGATACAATCGCCAATAGTTATCTCAGCCTCTTATACAAATCTCAGTCTGCTCTTGGATGAACTCGCATATGAAGAACTTCGAACTGTGTATGAATGAACTGGAAAATGCTAATGAATTGATGATCAACTATGAGAGAATGAATGGATATATATACATGATTTGTGAGAGGACGTGCCTCTTCAACTACCTTCTAGTCGGCCTCCACCAATAATAAAAGATGCCTTTTCATTTGGATGCAACCAATAAGGAATAGGTCGGCACATATAGGAACTCGTGCCATTTAGATGGAGCGCATCTCTACATGATGTCGGCTTTAGAAAGCACCTTCAATTAGACGTACCTCTTCAAGGATAGAAGACTCTATAAATTAAATAGCTATTATTTAATTTATCAACATTTAGAAAAGGAAATTGGCTGGAAGAAATGACTGAAGCTGTACATTAACATCAACAATGAGAAAGGGACATTAAAATCCTCCCTCCCAAAATTGCTTGTCCCCTAGAAATTGCAAATGTGGATGTTGCAATATCTACTCACCCATGTAGCATCCTCCACAGGTAAATTCTTCCACTTAACCAAACATTCTCTAATGACCCTCTTCCTCAAAGTACACTCCCTAGAATCAATCACTACTTTTAGAACCAAAACAAGCTTCCCTTCTTCATTCACAGAAGCAACTCAAGAGGCAACTACATTACGTCCAAGTGCC
Source organism: Sequoia sempervirens (assembly GCA_007258455.2). Taxonomy (NCBI): domain Eukaryota; kingdom Viridiplantae; phylum Streptophyta; class Pinopsida; order Cupressales; family Cupressaceae; genus Sequoia; species Sequoia sempervirens. The sequence goes on from VDFB02190099.1 coordinate 3,521, forward strand.
TTCTTGAGGCATGACATGGAAGACATTGTGAACCTTGCTACTCTCAGGTACCTCTAACTCATAAGCCACTTTTCCAATCCTCTAGGAGATTTTGAATGTGCCATAGAATTGTGCCTTTCATATTTGTTGATCCTCTCTTCTGGAGAGTGGATTGTTTGTAGGGATGCAACCTCAAGTAGACCATATCTCCAATTTCGAATGCATGCTCCATATGGTGTTGATATGCATACAAATTTTGCTGACTTTGAGCATGTAGGAGGTTGTCCTTCAAGGATTTCATTATGTCTTGACTCTACTGCAACAAATTCTTAGCTTGGGGCACTCTACTATCACCAAACAATAAGTCAATGAAGCTAAGAGCTTCCTACCCATACGATGCAATAAATGGAGAAATCCTAATAGACATGTGATAAGTAGAATTATAATAGTACTCACCCAAATGAAGCTATCTTAACCAAGCTTTTTGTTGCCCTTCAACAATTTTTGAGGCAACCTTCGAGTTTCCCACCACTTGTTAATAGTCTATGTTTTCCCATCTATTTGTGTGCGATAACTGGTGCAAAGAGTGAGCTCAGTCCCACTCAATTTGAATGAATCTTGCCAAAATAAACTTAGGAACTTGTTGTCCCTATCACTCACAATGTTTTTTGGCATACCATGCAACTTGAACACTTCTCTAAAAAACAAATCAGCCACTCGAGTTGCTGTAAACACCACAAAAATAGCAAATGAATGTGCAAATTTAATCAATCTATCAACAACAACATAGATACAATCCCTTTTTTGCACCTTTGGAAGACCAATAATGAATTCCATTGAGATACTTTCCCATTTTTTATTGGGAAAAAACCAACAAGAATGGTGTGCCCATTTTTATTATGTTGACACACTTGACATTCTTTAACATACTTAAGGACTTCATCCTTAAGTCCTTTCCATGAGTCATTTTTACGGATCTGTCTGTAAATCTTGAAAAAACCTTGGTGACCAGCCAAGGGGGTGTCTTGGAAAGTCCTTAAAATCCTCACTTTGAGCCTTGATTCAGGTACTAGGAAGATTCTTTCCTTGTGGAGAATAAGTTCATTCACCACTTTGTATCTTTCATCCTACAAAGTACCTTCCAAAATACTAGTGGCAAAGGGGTTTTTAGCATACTCTACAAAATTCTACTCCTTCCAATCAGTAGTAATATCTATCATGGAACTCAAATGTGGACTTCTTGACAATGCTTCAACCACAATGTTTGTCTTCCCTTTGACATATTCAATGTTGAAATTGTAAGATTGTAGCTTACTAACCCATTTTTGTTGTCTATCATTGAGATCCTTCTGATTAAGGAAAACCTTGAGACTATTATCATTAGTTTTAACAATAAACTTACCACCAACCAAATATTGCCTGAACTTTGCCAAGGTGTGCATTATGGCAAACATCTCCTTATCATAAATTGAGAAACTCCTTTCTCCTCATCTCAATTTTTTCCTTTCAAAGGCAATAGGGTGCTTATTTTGCTTTACAACAACACCTATTCCTTCACTAGATGTATTACACTCAAGCTCAAAGGGCTTGGAGAAATCGGGTATGGCCAAAATAGAACATGTGCTCATGGTTTGCTTGAACTGATCAAAATATTTGTGTGTTGCATTAGACCATACAAATGTCTCGTTTTTGGTAAGATCAATAAGTGGAGAAGCCAATTGTGAAAAGCCTTTCACAAATCTTCTATAGAATCCATAAAGGGAAAAGAAACCCTTCAACTAAGAGAGATTTGTAGGTGGAGGCCAAACTAAAATTGCCTTGACCTTCTCTTGTTCTAATTGGCCTTCTCTTGTTTGACACTTACCCCTTTTGAGTTGATCACATGACCAAGGAATAAGAGTTTTTTCATTCCAAATTCGCCCTTGGATTCCTTAGCAAATAAAGATTCAGCCTTAAGGATACCCAAAAACTCATCCAAATACCTCATGGGCTCCTCTCAAGTTTTATTGAAAATGAAGATATCATTAGAAAACACAAAACAATTTTTTGAGTTGCTTATTGAACACTTAGTTCATGCAAGACTGAAATGTTGCAAGAGCATTCGTTAAGCTAAAAGGCATAACCAGGAATTCATAATGCCCAAAGTGGCATCTGAAAGCAATCTTCTCAATATCTTTCTCATGAACTCTTATTTGACGGTAACCAGATCTCAAATCCATCTTTGAGAAGTAGACTACTCCATGTAACTCATCAATCCTCGGTATGGGGTACCAATTCTTTATGGTCTTCTTATTAAGAGCTATGTAATTTATGCACATGCTCATAGTCCCATCCTTCTTTTTCACCAACACAATTGAAGATGCAAATGGGCTCTTACTTGGACAAATATGTCCCATCTCAAAGAGCTCCTTGATTTCTTCTCAATCTCATCTTTATGTCTCTTGGGATGCCAATAAGGAGTGGTGATGACAGGTTTGGCTCCCTTTTCCAACTCTATCAAATGCTCAATGCCTCTTTTAGGAGGCCTTCCAAGTGGAATGCCACTGAAAATCTTACTTCGCTTAGTCAACAAAGCTTGCACATCTAGATGATAATTCCTCTTTTCTTCTTGAGGAATGGTAGGAATGATAATACACTCTACTACCCACTCAACTTGGTAATGGAGAATCAACCTCTCCATCTGCTTGTAGGTGGCAACACATGGACTTTCATTGGACATCCCTCTCAAAACCACTTTCTTTCCATCTGATTGGAACTTCAACTCCATAGTTTGCAAATTTAGGATGATCTCTTGCAAAGATCTCAACCATTGGATGCCAAGGACTACATCCGCATCACCAATGCTTACTACATAGAAGTCATCTTTAACTTCATAGTTACCCAATTAAAGATTCATTTGAGGTATTCTCCTTGTGCATGTGAGAGTAAAACCATCAGCTACTATGACTTTGAAACCTTCAAAATCTTTAGTCTTGAGTCCTCTACGAGCAGCAACTCCTTCATCAATGAAATTATGTGTAGCACCATTGTCAATGAGAGAAAGATTTATTTCCCACAGAGAACTCCACAGACTTTAAAAGGCTCATTCTTTTGGAAACTAGAAAGTATGGCAAGGGTGCCTTCACTTTCTTTCTCTTCTTCAAACTCTTTTGATATCTCCTCTTCACTTTCCTCTATATTACATTGTTGTTCTGATTTTTCTGATGTAGATTCATCAGTTTAATACACTTCTAGATGATGAACTTTTCCCTTTTCAAAGCACTTATGGCCTGGGGCCCATGGTTTTTTGCAAGTAAAACATAATTTCTTCCTCAGCTCATTTCAAAGGTCTTCATCCATTTTTGATGGAAACTTTTTGGATTGATTTGAATCTTTTGCGAAAATGCTTCTTGTCCTTCTTGTGTTGGAGGTTCCTTGGTTGAAATCTTCTCCTTGGAGCAGCAAGCTCCATGCTCCTTGGTTTCCTTATAGCTTCCTAGAGAGTTGGTCTATAAGTCTTCTCTCTGTGATGTTAGGGACCATGACGGAGAGTCTTTGAAAATAAAAAATGTAGGCTTCAATCATGGCATGTTGTATCAATTGGGAAAGCTCCCTAAATTGCATCTTAGGGTCTTATCAAATCATTCTATGAGCTTGTTTGTGAACTCATCATAGGTGGTAATCAGATTATGGCCTAGTGTTACCAAGCCATGGTACCACCACTCATGGGCTGCCCCATCCAAACACAACATAGCAAATTTGATTGCATCCTCCTTTGGCATTAGTCTTAGGGACAACTTGAGCAATGCACTTATCACTCCCATCAAAATGAGCAAGAGTTACTTTTACCAACGCTTGCTGATAGTCCCTCTGCACAACAGGACCTTTGTTCTCAACTCTTCCACCACCTCTCTTCTTTTGGTTCGTGAATTTATCCAACAGGATTTGTTATTTGTTTTTTCCTCTCATTATTAAGAAGGCTATATGCATTCATTGTGATTCTATAATTATTGGTTTCTTCTAATTATGCTTTGAAGAAAGTTGGTCCTCCGTGTAAGACACCCATCTTTGGAAAATTCAATATTTCATTGTGGGTAATTGTAAAATTTATTGCAATATTGTGTCTCTAGAACATGCTTTATTGCTTTTCAAATTAAGAAACTTTTATATCAAGTTGAATTGGTACTGGGTACATTTTATTGTCATTCTATTGCAGCATGGTTTTTGTTCTTGATCTTTGAAATAAAGTTTTTCTGTTCTATAAATCATATTTGCAGATGCATTTTCAGAGTGAAATTGTCAAAGTTCACTTTTAGTTTTATTCCAAGTCTTAATTCAGCACAAAGATTCCAACTGGTTGAATTTTCTTTAATAATCTGGATTTGGTAAGCTGCAAAGTAGCTCACTGATTTATTCTTGATGGATCAAGATGTCTTATGCATCACCTTGAGGCAAAAGGAAATGCTCTTATCTGTTCAATCTATCCTCTATTAAGCATGCTGGTTGGGCCAAGGACTAAAAGGTCACCTTTATCTTTTTAATAATTTAGCCCTCATTATAATGTAATTTTGGAAGTGCAAAGGATGATTAAAAGCCAATTATTCTTATATCCTTTTACTTTTAATGACTAAATAGCTGATTGGGTATTATGACATCATATGCTGATTTCTTTGTGCCTTTTTCTAGCTTTTTTTGTTAAGGATAAATGAAGTAAAGTAATAGATGGTTGATAGGGTGCTTATGGAGAGATTTATTTGGTGAGGTGGCGTGGTGTTGATGTTGCTGCAAAAACTATTCGAGCCTCTATTGCTTCTAGACCCAAGATAAGGTGAGTTCATTCAGCTGCACTATGAAATTATAGTTCAAATAAAATGGATGATGATTGTCTCATATCAATATACATATCTTTTCATGAAACAATTAGGAACGTCTTCTAATTCACATGTAAATCAAAATAATTACTTGATTCTATAAACATGAGTTTGTTCTAAGTCAAATGGGAATTACAAGGCTTCCAATTTTTTTTGTATCTCTGGTAATTTCTACTTCTTTGGAGAAAGCAAGAAAGGATGAAATAAATAGCATTAATGTCCACAAATGACAAACATAGGTCAATGGGATTCAATGTATAACCAGTTACAAATGAGAAGATCTAGAGTAAGAGGACCTTAAGTTATGACTGTAAAGAAAAAGGAAAAGAAACAAAGCAAGAGATGGTAAATCAAAAGTGGCTAAACACATTAGACCACAACATCTAACTACTGCCATCCAAGTGAGGGAGTGGCCTATGTCTGATGTAACACTCTCTTATTGTTAATATAATCTTCAACTTTTATAAAAGAGAAGCAAGGGAAGGACCTCTAGCGAAGCATGGACATTGTCTTTTTAGTGCAATAGTCTTGTGGACATAGTCCTCAATAACAAGCAACTCTCTGCTACTTTCTTGAGTTTAATTAAATTTCTGCTGAAACGTAGATCATATCAAAAGCACTTATCAAATGCATTTAACTGACATAATGTACTTTTCAATTTTATTTTATACAATTTTTAGTTTTAGGTACAATGGCACATGATGATTGGTAAGGTGAGAAGATACACATATTTTTGTAACTTCTCATACCATAAAATTGTATCCTTTTTGAAGTACAATTAGAATGTCTATTGAGGAGGACAATGAAAATCGAAAAACTTAACAATTTTATCTTCTTAAAAGTACAGTAAATCTGAGAATTTTCATGGTTTATTCTTATTTATGGAACTTCAGGTCTAGCTTTAGAAAGGAGATTGAATTATGGAAAACTCTACGTCATCCAAACATTGCTCAGTTTTTTGGTGTGGTGAATGACAATGAACGCCTGATTTTTCTTACTGAGTATCTCCCCAATGTAAATCTCTTATCTAAATTTTATTGTATACACAAATTGAATTATGTGTATAACAATTATCTACTGCAGTATTCTGGAATAGCTGTAAATAATTTTAATTGGAATCAAATAAGTATACTCTTTAAGTATGAGTTTTTGTTTCCTGACAGGGGAACTTGGATGATATTTTGAAGAGAAAAGGGAGACTTGATGCACTTACTGTAGTGAAATTTGCTCTTGACATTGCCAGGTATATTGAGAGTTTAGATTTATGTTCTTTCCGTCCCACATTCTTTTGTCGACATGTTTGGTCACTTTTTGTCAAGAAAACTGAATAAAAAGATGACAAGGCAATGATTGGTATTGCTAGTATGAGAATATTTTTTGACAGCACATTCAGCTGCAATAATCCTCTCTGGTTTTCTGGCCATTTCTTGAAACGTGTTAGGTTCACACCTGCTCTACTTAAATAATATGAAAAAAATCTAAGCTCCTCACAAAGGAACATTTGCATGGAATTTTATGTTCTTTCAATTGGTAAATGGGGGTTCTGTTGGGCTTCCAGACCCTTGAAAGACTGATCAAGATATTCACAACAATGCTTCATACTGCAAGATGAAGGCAGGATGAATACATTGGTTGTAAATGGTTCATCTTTTTAAAAAAGTTGGATTTATGATATACTATAATGTCCCTATGTAACACAGTCAAACTACTGTCTATAATATATATAACCAACCTCCTTTGGCTGACAGGAGAATACAGGCTGCAATCAGGATTGAAACCATTAAACAATTTGACAGTGAAAGCCCTTGATTGAGGACCATGGATTTTTTCCTAAAATCATGATATTATAATATTATATGCCAATTTCAAAACAAAGTCAAATGACAAAAAATTTATATGGTATACTGTGAGATTGGAGAAAGTTAGAGGACTTAGTGAATCCCAGTACCTTTGCAGCCAGTATTTCTATCCTCTACATTCGATAATTTGTGTTATTAAGCATTTTGTAAATTGCTTCCATGAGGCCTCTCAGGTTGTTCTGTAGCTTACTCAGCTCCATTATATGGGTGTAAGCCTTGTCCACATTATATGCCAGGATTTCCATGAACTTGGTGTGATTGTCATGAGAATAGAGCATTATGTACTTATCCAGCTTCAAGGACTTGTCTTGTAAAGGTAATTTTACTGATTTCCTTCTTGTCTACAACCATTATCCAAATCCATTCTCTCAAAACCAGGTCAAAGATCTATGCCTCCATCTTGACACATAATTCCCCCTCTAATGATGCTTTAGTTCTCTTCCCTATAGGATTCAGAGAGAGGACTTCAGAATGAACAACATTAAAAAAAAAACTGTAGAGCTTGGTGTGTCAACCTTAGAAACTTTGTAAACAAGGTTGCAGAAGATTGAAGTGTCCTCTTGCCGTCTGGCACTGTGACAATATGGTCTCACCAGGGGCATTCCCACATGATCCATAGTAATTACCCTCGGAATCAAAGAAACTATGGCTGTGGCAAAACTATTGAAGACATCAGAACAGAGAAACAACATTCATTTGTAGGCTCGCAAGCAGAAATGTTAAGCAATAATACTGCAGGTATTGCACCATTAGTTTATGTCCCATCAATACTATTGCCTGCTTCCCTTGATGGATTAATAAATTAAGGTGGTGTGGTCTGCAGAATGATGCCACCTTCCCATAGGAAATTGAGCAAAGTTGCCAGTTCTATTATGGGGTCGGGTACAAGTATAGGGTTTTGGTATGTTGGTACAGCAAAAAAATATTCTTGGGTACGGTTTATTTGGGTACGATCGTATATATATATATATGTATGCAAAAGAAATTAAAAAATATATAAAATTGCAGGTAAATTTAATATATCATATAATATTATATTTTATAATAATAATTACATTTGATTCTTAGTATGATACTTCATCATTGATCAATGATATTATGATAGTCATGAAGATAATTGTCTAAGTTGTCAATTTTGGTTTCCATTCCTAGATGCCCTCATTGTAATCACGTTTCTTATGTGACAAGAGATCCCTATAACTAGTGGGGGTTGGAAGTCGAGGCTCCAATGGGGTTGAGGGGCAACACCCCCCATAGGGGTCTGGGGGCAGTGCCCCCAATAGGGTCGAGGGGTAGTGCCCCCAACAGGGTCAAGGATATCAGGTATTTGGCACATTTTTGTGTATAAAAATATTTAAAAAAAAGATTTTTGTTTATAAAAATGTTTAAAAAATGTTATTTTTATTTAATTTTTGGTTTGGGTGACCCTTGGATCCCCTTGGGTTCACCTTGGAGCAGCCTAGGTCCTGCACGCATTCAGTACGGGACTGGGACCCCCAAGGGGTGTACCCGATAACTTAGGGAAAACTTTGAAATCTTTGGGGATAAAGAAATCTCTAATGCCGTCTTGGTCCTTAGAATTGGCATTGCTGACCAAGGGACCTGGGTCTCTACTATTATACATAGGATCTTGTATCATCTCTCCTAAGAACAATGTAACCAACCTAACACCATGGTTAGTCAAGAAATCAACTATTTTACTATCCTCCATATTGTTGAACTTAGGGGTTAAATGCTTTGATTAGTAGCATCAAACATATCTTAAATCTGATCTTAGTGACTGATATAAACCAGAAATAAAAGAGACATCAGATTGTGTCATGTCCCCGAATTGGAGGTATATTAAATTAATTATTTATTAAGTTAGTCTAGTAAAATATAATATCAAAGGGGATGACTTATTATTTAATTAATTTAATAATAAAGTGACTTAAATGACTTAAAAATAAAATAATAAAATAATAAAAGTCACTTGAGGAATAAAATATTATTCTTCTAGAAGCTTCTTGAAAAGGCATTGAGAAATCTATTTAAGAAGTTGTTGGCTAAGCATTTGAACACTTGATTTGGAGTTCATTTCTCATTACCTACGTGGTAAGAAGCTGAATCTTGAATACTTTGCTCATTTGCAGGTTTGAAGGTTTGAAGACTCTAGAGTGCCAGGTTTAGTTGTGAAATATCAACCCTAGCTGGGATTGTTGAGAAATCCATCCAGGGTTTCTACTGTGTGCTTCATTGATAGTTGTACAAAGGTTTTCAATTTCTTTGCAATAGTTGTATTATTGCAGGGATTTATTTGTGCAATAGTTGAGGAATTATTGTATATTGTTGATTGAGAGATTGGAACTTTCTAGCAGCTGATGTATTGCTAGGTTTGCCATCTCATTAGAAGGAGATATTTTTAGTCTGTTTCTATTATACAAATTTTGTGGCCCTTGGCCAAATTTGTGGAGCATTGGGAAAATCGATTTGAGGAATTCTTTTGTAGAATTTTTGGGAAATCTCTTGACAATTGATTCTCCTATTGGAAGCAATAAAAATCATTTTTTGGATTTAAAGTCAATTTTGGAAGAATTGCTTAGTCATTAGGAAAGCTCGATTTATTAAAGAGTCATTTCAGGAGCATCTTGACTTATCGGAAAAGATAAATCACAGTATAAGACAAAATCACGGCTTGTGGAGAGTATTTGAGTATTTTCATATAGTGGAAATCATGGTTTGGAGATTATTATAGGCGGCTATAAAAGAAGGTTTGAATATTAGCTTGAAGCCGATAATAAAGGTTTGATTTATTCATTGGCCAAGTGTTTTATTAGGTTTTGCTTGAGACACATGGAAGACAAGTTTGGAATAAAGTCAAATAGAATAATACAGAAGCTGAGGACGCCACCTGGAGAGATGTATGTGCAACTCAATAAAGACAAATAAAAGATCGTTGCCTTAAAGAGATGGTTTATTATAATAAATCAAAATGAAATCGTGTGAAGCCTATTTGTCATCTATTGAGGATGCATCAAATCATGGCTCATGAGAGAATTAAATCGCAATTGGAGACTACATTAAGGAAGCTCGAATTTTTCTTACTCAGAAGACATAGGCCACGTTGGAAGAAATCAAACACTGGTCGCTGAAGGAGGTGATTCGATTTGTCAAGTTGTATTGGAGGTTTATTGGGAGCAGCTTGTGGCCCGATTATATCATTGATGGCGTGTTTTCTATCTCTGGGATAATCGCATCTGTGAGAACATCTTCAGGTGTAAGGCACAACATATAGAAAATGCCAATTGGTGTTGTTGGACAGACAATTTTGGAGGAATCAAGCAATCTTATATTGCTAGCGTCATTTCCCAGGCTACAGACCAGGTTCCTTATATTTACATTATTGGCATTGTATCTTGTAAGTTAGAGTAGCATTTCATTGAATATCAATGCATCTGCATTCTCAGTCAATGATAAATTGTTAGTCTCATGAAGAGGAGCCTTGTTATGATAGCAACTAAAATATTGTAATCGGATAGCGAAAGGAGTTTATTAGTTGTTGTCATCTGTCATCAGTTGTAATCATCCTTGGCTATGTTGTAAATAGTCATACTACAATAAAAGAAGTGGGAGTTAGCATGACAACTGTTTGTCATATTGCCATCTTGTTGTGGCTGTATATTTGCATCATCTTATTGCATTAGAAATCATTATAAATATTGTATTGCTTCCCATGACCATTTCAACTACTGGTAGATTGCTTTTTGAGTATTTATGTTCATGAAAACATTATATGCATTCAAAACATCAAAGAGGAAACCAAACTGAAAACATTTCCAGCCAAGAACAAGTTACAAACAAAGTGTTTGACGAAATGTCCAAGCACTGAAAACTGAAAATTTTCATCAGAATCAGCAAGGGACATTATAGACTGAAAATGAAGTTATAAACAGCAGTAGGAAGAATACAACAAAGAGATTGACACAATATGTAACTTGAGAAAGCTTTTTGGGAAAAAATCCAGCACAACATTAATCTTAGAAGAAATGGAAAATACAATCCACTTATCTAAATCTCTTATGCAGCAGCAACATCTTCCTTGACCATCATCAACCATCCTTGCAAGAAGTAACCCAAACTTTGGCATCATTGGTCTTTCCAATAAAAATTACTTTCTTAGTCAAATCGGGAATATGCATAACTTCACATATATTTTGTAATATCCCCTTCTCAAGCTTGAACTAATTGTGGACAATTAGCCTATTTTACGAGTAATCCCATAGGCTAATTAGTGAGTAGAGGAGAACTCCAAAGTTCTTGGAGAACACAAGATCTATTTTGCAAAGATGTGCTTCATGCAAATGAGTTCAGACAGTTGTGGTGAGTCTCTTGATGCTTTCAGAATTGATTTTCGACCTTTTGGGATCTCTCCAAACTTCACCCAATTGCTTGTGTTCATCGTCCTATGACTTTAGGGACACTTTGGTATGGTCAAAATTGTGTTTTTGTATCATTTCAATACTTTCCACAACCTGGGTAAATTATTGAGTTATTAAATAATTATTCACTTAAGTTGTCTAATGTTGAAAATATCAAAAAGACAACTTAGTGTAATGAATTATTTAAAAGATATTAAGTTGTGTCATTTTGGACACCTAGGCATGGGGTATTTTTGGAAATTGAATTATTTTTTAATAAAGTCTTTGTGGAGGATGAAGCCAAATACAGTATGACCCCAAAGGATGCCCTATCATACAATACCGGCAATGTAGTGAATGGGGACACTTTGCAAGAGACTGCCAGAACAAGCAAGACAAAGTGCAATTATTGTGCAAATGATGTGGACCTAGAAACCACAAAAACATTGGATGCCTAAAGTGTAGTATCCCCATTTTCGATGTCCTTCTCTGGGCTAGTTTGTTGAGTCACTTACTATTTTTAGTAACTGGTTTGGGAAGCGGTGCAATGTAGGGTTTCCTATTTGGGCAGTGTGTGGTAGTTGTCCGATGAGCTTTAATGTTTTGGCCAGTTTGATTTTTGGTGAGCACTTACTATTTTTAGAATTTGCTATTAATAGTAAGTCTATTTTGGGAAATTGGTCTCAAACTCATAGTGTCCTCAACAGTGTTATTTCTATAGTGGCTTTGGAGAGCCTAAGGTTGGATTATTTAATATTTGTTTTTTATTAGTCACTTAAGTTATTTTATTAAAATAACATTATAACTTAGGTGAGGGGGTAGGTGGTCATCAAAAATTACCTTGGTGCCTAATGAGATAAGTTGTTTAAGAAGGCTAAATAAGGTAAAATAGTTTCCTTTTGAGCAAGACGCCCCTTTGAGGAATACTTTGATTATGTTCCAAAGTATAAAGAAAATTATTGAAAGGTTAGAATGGGTGTTGGGTTTTTGGAGGGAAAAGGATTCAAATTGGAGGTTTCCCTAATTTCTCCCTCCACTTCTATTATTTCTCCCTCCACATCTATTTAATATGCTTTTTGGCTCTCATTTGGTTATGATGGATTTGACAACTTAAGGAGACTTTGTTGGATTGTTTCCAGTTTATTGTTTACAGCTGGTTGAGGATGGAAACCTTCATCTTTAGCACTGGTTTCGGTGGTGAGAGAACCACCCTAGCTAGATTGTGGAGGAAGTCACTCAGGCTTTCTACAGGAGCATTAATGCAATTTCGTGGGTCACTTTCAGTGAAAAAGTGGATCATATCGATCTTATGTAGAGTTGAGATTGTGCAAGGGTTTTGAGTGTTGGGAAAATACCATCAGTTGGCCTTTATGGCGTTACATCTCTTGAGCTTATCATATTGTCTTAAGTGCCATATTTATTAACTATTGGTTCTTTCTAAGGGTCATGGTTCATTGCAAATCCTGTATGCTGGGTTCAAAGATTTATCTCTACAGGAGCGTCGCTTTTGGGTGATTGTGGTTGGGCATCTAAGTGTTGCAAAGAAGTTTTGAGTTTGCAGTGATAATTTCCATAGACATTTGAGTCAAGCATTGCAACCCTAACAAGGTGTTTTGGTGCCTATGTGCTTGGTGTGAGACTCTTGAGCTGAGTTGCTTCTTCTAGAGATGATTTTGGAACATGTCTTTAACCTGCAAACCTCTTAAGAGGGTTGTCTGGTCTGGAGAGTGAGGACTGGGAAATTATGAAGGTGTTATATGAAGTCTGCAACTATTCTAGACCATTCATGAAATAGTTCGAGCTCTTTTTTGATTGATGGTAATGTGTTCATTAGGTCTAGGCATATTCTACTTATGTATTCTATTAGTAACCTGGTCTTCAATCATTTACTAGGCGAGGAAAGTCCATTATTAGCAAGTTTGAAACTGTTGCTCATGTCTTACAAACATTAT
>VDFB02190100.1:0-16881 GCA_007258455.2 Sequoia sempervirens
GCAAGACGTGTTGGCGATGATGCCTTCATTTAGCGAGGCCCCTTGTTGGTCGGCGAGACATCGTGATGGTCTTGGCGACTTTCTCCTTAGAGGATTTCATGTTGAACTTCCCCAGGGCAGGTTCTCGAACTGAGTTCCTTGTGACCTAGCACCAGATGTAGGATTCATTCCCTTGCTTCGAATGCTCCATTTGGCCTCTTAGAACTTCTGAAACATAATTTTTTCCCAAAGCCCGGCCTAGCCCGTGGGAGGTGAAGGGGTGGGCAACAAGTATCAAAGCTTGTGGGATTGCTTCTTGTTAGTCTTTATTGAGAGATCTAGGCTGAAAATCTTGGTGGATCTTGAAAAGTTGAGTATGTTCTTCTATTGCATCAAATGACGACTTGGAGAATCAAAAAAACTTGAAAATAAATACTAGATTTGGGGGTTTCCTCTTTGTGGATTTGTATTGCAGATTCAAATTAGATCTTATTAGTGTAAACCTAAGCTCACCATTGAGTTCATAAGTTTGAGAAAGTCAAATTTTCCTTTTATTTTGTCTAAATCAGACATATGAGGCCATATCTATGAGGGTTTGAAGTTGAAAAGTGGTTGTCAAATCCAAGAGGTAGTTGCAACTTTGGAACACTTTGGCTCAAAATAGATCCTACCATCGAGTCCAGGAGGTCCAAAAACCCCAATATCAATGATTAAATTATTTAAATCTGAGCACTTGCCCTAGGCCCTTAGAGAAAAATTTCACCCAATTTGGTCATAGATTGTACGACCACATAGGTTGCATCATAGTTGCTGAAGGGAAAAAAGTCCCAAGAAAATAAATAGTTTTTTAATTATTTTTTCTATTTAAAATTATATATATAGTTTTTTTTGCATACTTCCTACAACATATCGTGGGGCTTGCCAGGTTGCCACATGGCACAAAGCCATGGGCTGTCGCGGACCCGTTGACAGTCAGTGGAAAAATCTCAGTTGCCAACAAAGACAAAGAGTATTCCGTTGCAGCTAAAAGATTTTGATCAACATTTCCAAGAATATTCTAGATTCTTGCATATATTATATTTGGATAATATTTTGTTTGATGAACAACATATTCTAACGATGACAACCACTAGATAATCAAATTTAATCTCACAAACTACTAACATCCACATTGCATCATCAGTGGCATCGAAATTTCACCCATTCTTGCCCCCCTCATGGTTGGAGTTTTTGTTTTTGAGGCTCAACTTCATGGGCTCATAACTTAGTCATCCAACCTACTTTTTTCAAGCAATTTTTTTTGATTTGGGATAGAATTTCATGCTCTTTGTAGTGGTGTAATTGGTTTTTTAATATTTGTGCCTAGTTTTTCTATAATTTATGGATTCTCATAGGCGTTGTTGAGCCATTCTCATTTTGGGAACTTCAAGGGCTCTGTTCTTGCACCCATGGTAACATTTTTGGGTGCAATTATTTTTGGGTGCATAATTTTTCATGTAATTTGTAGTAGTTTGGTCAGATTGATCCCATTCTATATCAAAATTATACTTTCAGTTTGTGGCCAAATTTGACATTTGTAAGTACTAAGATCAAGTCCACTTCACTGTTTTTGGAAATTGGAACTTGTAATCGCACTAAGCATAAAGTGCCAAATCATATATTGCTTGGGGGAGGGTTTCTTGATTGAGTAATTTGGGGGGGGGGTAATCTTGTGGTGTTTGATTTCTTTATTTTTTTGGTTGCATGTTCTTGCAATGGGAAAATATCAAATTGAACTCCTAACTCCATATAATTATGCTTCATGGAAAAAATTAGTATCAATTTTTTTTTTCTATGGGAATGTAGGAGTGAATAAGGCTTGCCACTACTTACACAGGAAATCACAAAGTGGCCAAAGCAAACAAATCTCTTTGGAAACTAAAAGCTAAAAATGTGATTATTCCTCAACATGGAGATATGCCACCCATTGTGAAATCTTACTATGCATACCAAGCCAAGAGTGCCATGTCTGCCACCCAGCCATCTGAAGGAGTCATCGGTGAAGTTCCATCTCAACAACAATTTTTATTTTTACTTATTTTATGGGCTGATGTAAGAAGTTGGGTACACAAAAAGCTCAAAATGTGGAAATGTTTTTGTTGTTTTTCAGAATTTGTCACACTTGGACTGAAAATTTGAGGCACTTATACAATGAATCTTAAAAAGAGTCAGTAATATAAAATTTAGCATTTTAAATCTAGTTTCCAAATATGTAAATTATTCAAATACCCAGATTATAGAAATTAAATTTTCATAGGGATCTATAAAAACCACTTTTTAAAAGTCCCTGTTTTTTTACAATACCAAGCATGTGTACGAACAACACTTTTTGACCCAAATAAAAGTATTTTGCTAATTCATTTTGGGAAAAGAGAGCTAACAACATGAATTTTGGTATGGAATTTTTTTTTTTGTAATTTTTTGGTTGAATATTGCATTAAATTTATAGTGGCCTTAATTTACACGTTTTTTAAAAGGAAAATCCAGTAGTAATGCGGACAACATAATTGGACCTAAATAAACATTTTTTTACTTTTTTTTTTTTCAATTGTGTAGAGAATTGTCTGAAGTTTGATCCCATATAATTTTGTTTACAAAAACCTTAACCAAAAAAAAGTTATTAAAAAACAAAAAAAGTCTGATCTTTCAAGTTTAAGGATTAGTTTGCTTAGAAATTAATTAAAAAATAGCAAAAATAATCCAATATTAATAAAAATTATATATTTAGAAATTATACATCGTTTTCTCTAATGGGTTTTAATTTTATAGATTGATTTAGAAAAGAAGTCCATTAGACATGTTATCAAAGTTGGATATTTTTCTTCAATCTGCCTTAATTTTTTAGTTGCAGGTCAAAGGCTAAGGCTCAGATTGCCAAGCCTTTCCCAAGCCTAAAACCAGGGCTGGATGTGGTGTGGGAATTCAACTTTTAAATAACACGTACACGTTATATATTTACTCGTTGGGTAAAGATAACGCGCACGCATTCCTTGAACATAACGCGTACGCGTTCCTTGAACATAACGCGTACGCGTTTCTAATATAGCCATTTTTTCCTAATTTAAAAAATACTGGTAAAACACGATTTTCCTGCAACATTCTTTTTCTGCAGTACGGTCCGAAAGTGTCATTTTCTTCATTTTTTATTACAAATTTGTCTTGTGTAGGGCATATTCTATTCAAATTGTTGGAAGAGATAAAGTGCAGGTTGAATTTTCTGAAGTAGAATCAAGTAGAAGAACATTTTAGAAGAATATTTTGAAAAAGAGAATTTTGGGATGTACTCATGATGTTTTTGTACTTCAGAGTTTATAGAAAAAATGATCTTCATAGTACATAGTTTAATTTGAATATTTGAAGGAGGTGGCAATTTGAAAATTGGTTTTTTGAATTAGTTGTTTTGTCATAAAAAAGGGTTTGGTAACCATGGGTGATAAGAAAAGGCAAAAAAAAAGATGTAGAAAGTTAATGACACCCGAAGAAATTCAAGCAAATAAAGATAAGGAGGCAAAAAGACAAAGGGAAAGGAGAGAAAAGATTCGTCAAATGAAATATTTGGAAAGCATCTAGTTCCAAGAATGTTCAAGAGGAAGCCATGAATGATGAAATGAATGTAAATGATGCAAATGTGGAGATGGTGAATATGGAAGAAAATGCAATTACGGAGACAAACCCAATTATGCCTTCAACCTCAACTTTGAATGATATGCAAACAACTTTGGGTATGTCTTCAAATCCACCTTCCAATGATATGGAAAATGCACCTATTCAAACAATATATCCAGGTATGTGTTCAAACCCAAGTTTTGATAATATTGATATTGTTTGTTTAGATGAAGCTGGATACACCATTGATGAGATCAATAATATTAGGGTTGAAACAATGTAAAAACAAAAAAATGATGAAATTATATCGTATGAGAATGCAAATGAGAATGAAATCCCTAATATTGATGAAAATGAGAATGAAATCCCTCATATGATGAAAATGATAATGAAATCCCTTTTACATTTGAAAATGAAAATGAAGCCTTGTGTGAATGAAAATGAAACTCTTTTTGTGGATGAAAGTGAAAACTCTTTTTTACAATTTGAAATAGATGTGCTAGATAACCTTCGTGGTAAAGTTTCTTTGAGACAAATTAGAAATTATGGAAATAAAATATATATAAAAAATTTTATAGAAAGGAATTAGGATTCCAATGTCAACTCATGGTGCAATTGATGAGAATGTTGAAAATGAGAAAAGTGATGAAAAAATTAGGTGTTTTTGTAAAATCAAAAAAGAAAGATGATTTAGTAGAACAAATCATATTTAGTGTTATAATGCTATTGATGTTATTGGTAAAAAGTGGAAAGATAAGAATGTTTTCGTCATTACAATAACATTTACTCCTAGTTGATAAAACAATTTTCAAATAAAAAATGTTAGTAAGATTAGTAAATGTGCCAAAAGTAAATCCTAGAGACTTTGATAAGAGCTGCTAAAAAGAAAGTGTGAAAAGGATCGTAATCAATGTTGGAGTTTTAGTGGTAGACTCGAATCGGTTATGATAACTAATTAAATTAAATATTTAATCAATAAATTTTTGGCATGATAATACAGAGTATCACCCTAACATTAGAGCTTTCTTAAAATTAAGGGTGGGTTCCAAATTAGTGAACCTGTCAAAAGCATCTCTTAGAATCTGGGCTCCATTTGAATTATATAAATTTTTTGTAGATACTTCAATCTTACCATTGAATATTAACATAAGTCAAAGATCATTCGAAAAGTGTAAACCTTGGTATGTTAGAATTAATAAGCAACAGATCTCTTGTTGTTGTAAGACTCATATACAATTTCATTATTATTATGATGAAACATGGTGGTTTTAACCAAATTATGTAGAGACATTTGTGAAAATTAATATGCCACTGAAAGAATCAACAATTTTATAGCAGGTTTGTTTTGTGATCCCTCTTTAAATGGGAACTCATTTTTTTTAAATCATGCATTTCTGGAGAATGCGATAGATGTGGTAACTTTTCATTATTAGGAGAATGTATGCATGAAAGTAGTTTAGATGAATTTGGACAACAATTAGTGGATGCAAAAAAAATTAAAAATGTTGAGTATTCTTTAAAAGATGGAAAAACTGGAAAACGTGTTGAGCTAATTATGGAAAAAGTTAGTGTGCATGCTTTTATTAATGAATTTAAAGATAATTTTGTACCTAAATATGTTCAACACTCTCATAATGCTCATTGGCTTGATAATCAATTTCATTTATGTAAAGAAACACGTTGATGGGAACTATATTGTCAATTGTTGATTTTGCTGAAAATTTTACTCTTGCTCCACAAGAAGAAATTCAATCACAATATTATAATTCTATGCAAGTAGCTATATTTGTTCACATTGTTTATAGACATGTAGAAGATAATAGATTTTTTTTGAGAGAGTACCATTTTTATGTAAGTGATAATCAATTACATTCATCTGAGTTTGTTCAATATTTTTTTGATATATTTAATAAAAAATAAAAGAGGGAGGAATTCAAATGCTAGAACATCTCATATGGTTGGATAATTGCACAGGTCAATTAAAAAATGCTAGAATTTTTTATTGGTTATGTAGAGTTCATAAGGAAAATAATATCCAACACATATGGAGTTTTTTTGAAGTTGGTCATGGTAAGGGAGAACACGATGGAGCAGGTGCATGTGTGAAAAGAGCTCTTGCTAGAGAGCAACTAAAATTTGAGGATGCTGCGAAATTTAGAGATGCATGTTCAATTGTAGATTGGTGCAATACCAAATTATCTACAAGAACAAGTGAGAGCTCAATAATTCAACGCTTCTTTTGGTTAGTTGAAGAAAATGATATTTTTTCTCGACAAGATTGTGAAACAATTAATGGATCTGCCATATGGAATTCATTTAAGAGTTCAAATGCAAACACATGGACAATATGGACAAGGGAGTTGGCATGTTTTTGTCAATTTTGTATTGCAGGTGATTGGGAGGCATGTGAAAATATGGAATGGGTCAAACAATGGCAACAAAGAGCCTTAACGCCTACATCGACAAATGTTCAACATGGAACGATAATTGAAGATAATCAAGTGTTTGCATCAGATGATTATGATCGTGTTTTGGATCTTGTACAAGAAGGTACATTATTTATTGAGTTGAATTTTTTATGTATGGATGTTTATATGTGAATTAAATATAAGTCACTTTTTATTGAATTTTGTATTTATTTTTGCAGGACATGTGTATGTTGTTGTTGCACCTGAGGGGAATGAAGAGGAGACAGATTACTGGTTGGCCAGATGTGTTGAGAGAAAACATAAGTTGGCACATCCTAGAGTGGATGATGACAACTTTGAGTATCCAACTAGTTCAATGGTTGTTGTTGGCACTTGGCTTCAAAAATATTTCATGAGAAAGAATGGCTTGCCTGCATTTGAAGATTATGAAAGACACAAGAAGATTATACATTATTCACATTTGATTTTGGGCCAATATAAAACTATTTAGATATCAAGGGAGGTCTGCTAATAAAGTTTTATGGACACTTTCAATGGATGATCACGAGACAATGATAGATGCATTAAAAAAGAGAGAGGATGCAGATGGTACAACAGAATAAATAAATATTGGTAAGTATATCTAGTTGTTTATATAGTTAATTGATATATATATTTGTATTTAATCATTTCCTAATTAAAGTTTTATATCATTTTTTGTTTTAGGTCTCCCAAATTAGATGCTTTACAAAAAAGAGAGGAGATGCACATATATTACAATGAAATTCAAATATAGAGATAGATAACTATATGATTCTAGATACATTTAATTGATAGTATAATTCATTATCTCAGCTCCCTTCAATCCACCCTCTTGCATCCCTTCAAGTCATTCTATCAACTCCCCTTAATCCACCCTCTTTTAATCCCTTAAGCCATCCCTCTTAAAAGCACCCGGTAGTCACATCCTCATCCACAGCGTCCATAATCTGCATTCCTTAAGTCCTCTCATAATTCCCTTGAAAGCCATCCTCTTGGAACTGTTAATCCCATATTGTAAAGATTCATGACATACATCCCCTTAATCCACTATCTTACATCCCTTTAATCCATTCTATCAACTCCCCTTAATCCACCCTCACCCACATCCCCTTAATCCACTCTCTTGTCCCTTTGAGTCATTTTATCAACTCCCTTAAATCCACCCTCTTACATCCCCTTAAGCCATCCTCTTAAGGACTCTCACCCAATTCCCCTTAAGCCATCCTCTTAGGGCCTATTAATATCCATATTGTAAGGTTCATGACATGCATCCCCTTAATCCACTATCTTACATCCCTTTAATCCATTCTATCAACTCCCCTTAATCCACCCTCTTACATCCCCTTAATCCACTCTCTTACATCGCTTTGAGTCATTTTATCAACTCCCCTTTTAATCCACCCTCTTACATCCCCTTAAGCCATCCTATTAAAGGCCTCTCATAATTCCCCTTAAGCCATTCTCTTAGGACCTATTAAGCCATATCCTAGGTTTCATGAGATGCATCCTCTTAAACCATCCTCTTAACTCCCCTTAAGCCATTCTCTTAAGACCCCCCTTAAGCTATATATCCTCTTAGGTCCCCTTAATCCATCCTATGGCAAACATCTTTTGAATTTGTATGGAATTTACTATATACTATTCTTTTCTCGCATGAATTTTTTTCTTAAATGACTCATAAAAATTGTAGTTACTTACATTAATTATTTTTGTAGGTTCTCATCAAGTCAATCTACGAAGTGATTGTTGAACTGAAAAATTATTTTATCAAGAGACTATGTAAATATCAAGTTTTGGTCTTCACCTAAAAGTTCATAAGTTTTAATTGTATCTACATGCACATATATGTTTCATCATATTATATAGTTGTAATAAACAACTTGATATACATTATATATGTTTGTTCGAAATGTAAATTTTTAAATATCTTGATTTTATAGATTATAAATTTCATGTCTTGTATTTACCACATTTTTTATATAATTATTCAATTGTATAGATTATACATTTTATACATACAAGGAGATAGTTTTGTTTATTGATTGAATATTTGCTAGCCAATTGGAAAATAGTTAAAATTACAGACTTAATTTAGTATGAATATGATCTAAACTATTTAAGGAATGTTTTAATTTTTCACCTAACCATGTGATAAATTATATATATATTAAATTTGATTCTAGATAAGAATTTATATAGTGCATGTAATACTTGAAAATTAGATAAAATATAAATAGTCCAATGTATGAGTGCATATAATCATGAAAATGAACATAACAAGATATCATAATTGACTGCATATATAATCATCATATTAAAGTCAATTGATATAAATAAACACAAATATGATAATAACTTGTTCAAAGTAAAACTAGAGATAGATAGTCAATAAAATTTATATGTCAAGTCCAACACATATATTTAAATAAAACTAAAGATCTATAGTCCATAAAATATATAAAACCATCTAACTTTCGGGCCCTGTCGGTCCAAATCGAGTCTCATCTTTGTTCCCATGTTGACTAGATGTACATCATGTTGTAAAGAGTACAAGAAACTTGAAATTAGATTTAAATTTATTTATAAATTTTGATATAATTAAACATATTTAAACTTGAAAATATAAACTTTTAGATAAAAATAAATTTAATTAAATATCTAGTATTCATATAGTAAAAATGATTTCTAGTATGCATAAATTACCATATGATCATGTGAATCTGTAACTGGCACATTTTCTTCAATGGGTAGCATAACTGTCACTTGAGAAGATGCAAATGCCTGATCTACTATATCCTACATATTCATATAAAGTGCAAACAATATGTGAAAACCTCAAATATATATATATATATATATTTAAAAGGTCTGTAAAAATTGTATAGGAGATTTAAAGTAAAGTTTACAACTAGCAGATAATGTAACCTTATGATCACTTTGTCACGTTACCCATGCATAAATTCCAATGATGTCTCACGTGTGCGGCCAGCCATGGGTATCTCATGAAATTCCTGCATATAGATGTACAATAGTTCGTATAGATCATTGACACATGTGTATGTAAATGAAAAAATTAAATTAGATCTATGATGCCTATTTAATTTAAACTTAACAAACTTTTGAAAGCACACACCTAAGCTGATGATGTCACCGGGGAGTGCTCATAGCTTGTGAAGTTTGGTCGGTCTTGGGTATATGAACTCACTTGCATCTAGATACTTAATATGTCAATTCACATGTGTACAAATTCAAATTAAATTAGATATATATCCACACAAATTATTTAATATATATTGGTTCAAGTACCTGTCCAAAGGTGAGCCCAGATCTACAACACTCAACATATGCACACGATGATCATATTGAGTTTCAGGAATCATGTGATCATGCATCTACACCAAACACTTATTGAATTAATATTATATTATATATATAATTTGATGTTATTAGTTACATGAATTTTTCATATTTCAAACTTGAATTAAATTTAAGTTCAAAAGATGAGCATACCTATGTGGGGCGTCCTGGGAACTCTAGTAGAATTCAGGTATGACCCATCTAGATGCATATTGCATACCGGCTTGAAGTCAGATGTCACAGACATCCCTATAGCTCGAGCCTCCATGCTCTCTATTAGCCACTTCAGTGGCCGTATGTGTAGTCTGCTGAGTGAGATGTCCTGAAAGTGAACTCAATTCTCCTAATGTTAATAACATGGTCTGCTGCTGAAATGCAACAGGAACACTATGAGAAGGAAGAGGAACAATAGGAGCAATTGGAGCATGTCGCTGAGGATTGACACGTGCTCTTAGTCTATGTTGGGGCATGCCACACCCAACTCCCTGAAATGACCTCATATCAAAATAGTTGGGTTTTTTACCCAACTCAAACTTAGCCCATAACTTTTTCAAAAAGTATAAGGGCACCTCACTATTGCCATGTGGTGGACTATCAAACACCATCCACCATCTGTCCCAAAAATGTGCAGCTATCTGCGGATGCCTACACCATAAAATTGAAATTAATTTTTTCGTGGGTGGAATGGGTTGGTTTGTTTGGGGATTAATAAAATATTGGCACATGGCTTGTTTGGTAATTTTTATGTCATTGATTTCTTTATATGACAATCCATCCACATAGAATTGTCTCCTCTCTTCTCTCCATTGATGGAACCTAACTAGGTCTGCATCAATAGATCAAACATAATCGACAATAGTTTGCATCGTAGATGCAAACCATGCGAGATGGGGAGGGACTCTAGGCTCATTTTTTATGAGATCTATATTTCCTTGAATGACAATGAGGTTTGCTCGGATATTCTCTCTTAATTGATCTTCATCAACTACAGGAGGGGGTGGGGGCTTAGGCGGTGGAGAATGTGGAGGTGTGTTAGGGTTATGTTCATGTGGTGGATTGGGATGTATGGGATCTATAGGAATTTCTTGATTGGGCATAAAATCCTCTAAATTAAACAATGGATCCATGTGAGCAATGATATGGAAACTGCATGTTAAACAATTCAAAAATATATATCAACAAACTAATTAAATAATGCACACAATTTGAAAGTTATTTAAAAATCACATTAAACATGCACAAATTCAAAATATATTTCATTTGAAGACCATTTGATTTATAACATTATAAAATCCATAACATTAAAAATTCATAGCATGTACACACATTAAATTGAGTCCAGTGTGGGGTTGTTAATATGAAGGGTAGATTTATGAAATTATGAGGTTTTATTAAAATTTATTTAATCTCATTCATTATTTTCAAATAATACTAAAGATAAGAATGAAAAATTAATAGAATACATTGAAAGGGACACATAGATGTATGCTAGTGACCTAATTGAAATGTACAAAATATAAAAAAAGATGAGTGACCAAGCTCTATTCACAAAAATTATCCCCTTAAGAAATGTCAAATTCCCCCTTAAGACATCAATTTACGATTTAGGGTATAGGATGGCTTAAGGGGATCTATGTGTAGTAAGGTCTTAGGAAAAAATGGTCCATGGCTCAAGGGAAGAAAATTTGGTGAAGTTGCCTAAGGAAACGAAATTTCATTTTAAGGTCCTACAACAAAATGAATAGATGTATTAATCAAGTATGACAAAATTTAATTAAATTTGAGGACATAAATTGATTTATCTAAATTTTCAAATTTCATGATAAGAGACACAAGATCTCTATAGTGGGACAAAGTAGTTAAGAAGAAATTATAAGTTTAACATTAACATTAAAATTTATAATCTCATTCATTGTTTTCAAAGAATACTAAAGATAAGAATGAAAAATTAATAGAATACATTCAAAGGGACACATAGATATATGCTAGTGACCTAATTGCAGTAAAATAAACAAAGATGAGCTTCAGCTCTATTCACCAAATTTTGAAATTTTTTGATCCCCTTAAAAATGTCACATTAGGACCCCTTAAGACATCGATTTACGATTTAGGGTGATAGGATGGCTTAAGGGGATCTATGTCTAGTAAGGTGGACTAGGGAAAAATGTTCCATGGCTTAAGGGAATAAAATTTGGTGGAGTTGCCTAAGGCAACCAAATTTAATTTTAAGGTCCTACAACAAAATGAATGCTAAATTAGGGTTTAGGGTTTAGATTTAGAGATTTGATGACATGAAAACATATAGAGACACATGAATAAATTTTTACAAGCAAATGAGAAACCCTACCACCTAAACTTAGTGCTTTGAATAAAATATGTGACATTCTAGGAATAGCTTCAATATATCAACAATTAGGAATTTTAGATTTCAATTATAAGTAATTTGTTGAGTTATGATGGATTTTGAACCTATTTGGACCTCTAAGCACTCTTGGATGATTTAAAAAGGAAGAGGAGATCTAAACCCTAAACCCTAGACCCAATTTTTTTTCTAATCATATATTTTTTGAAATGTTTCTATGACATAGACTCTTCCTTTGAATATTTATATAAATTCTAGACGTGCATGGCTTTTCAAAAAAAGAACCTAATTGCCACTAAGTGAGGAATCAATTGATCAATTCAATAAATAAATAATCTTAGAAAATAAACCTTTGGTTATATAATTGAAAGGCAACCAAATTTAATTTTAAGGTCCTACCAACAAAATGAATGCTAAATTAGGGTTTAGGGACTTTAGATTTAGCGATTTGATGACATGAAAACATATAGAAGACACATGAATAAATTTTTACAAGTAAATGAGAAACCCTACCACCTAAACTTAGTGCTTTGGGGCCAAAATAGACATTCTAGGAATAGCTTCAATATATCAACAATTAGGAATTTTAGATTTCAATTATAAGTAAGTTGTTGAGTTATGATGGATTTTGAACCTATTTGGACCTCTAAGCACTCTTGGATGATTTAAATAAATTAGATCACACACAACCTATAGATCTTATGAATAACATCCTATAAATTAAGGCTTAAATATGATCATAATGTATCCTTACATAATTCACAAAGGATCTCATCCAAATAAGAGAAATGGGTAGAAATCATTCATGCTTCACATTTTAATATTTATTTGATTTAATAACATTTATGTGTCTAGCTCTATCCATATTGCACATAGTCTATCTATTAACAAGTATGACTTGCATTTCTATGTTTTTTTAAGAGAATACATCATACACTATATAAGCTAATAACATTGATATAGAGTGATTACATGCTCATATCAACTAGCATCATGATATATGAACTTATTAAATCAAGCACATAGTTTCACATGAGGCACATTATTTTACTTCACTGGTACACTTTCTCAAGTTAAATTATACAATCATGAAGTTTTCTGAGATAAAATTAGCTATCAAATTTATATTAAATGTGAACATATTATAATTAAATCAATTTGTTGGTTAATATATAGATCTATGCATTGATTGTTTGTACCTCCTTTATTAGTCAATTATGAATTTCATTGGTAGTTGTGTGGATCACCAACAACATACCAAAGTGTACCTAACCTATGGACTATAATTTGTGATCCCTCCCTACATGTTATGTCATCAAATCTTACTACACATCCTTATTTTACCTCTTATATTATATCACATGCCCCTAATATTGAACTTTTCATCACTTCTACCCTAAATAAACTAAGAACCATGAGTGAGAGTAAAAATCATACAAAGAAGGTTATGTCAAATATAAAATGTAATCTAAACCTCCTTGAGGAGCCCTAATTTAGGGTTTTAGGTTTACGTTTTAGGGTAAATAGCCCATTTTAGGTTTACGTAAATTAGGGTAAATAGGGTTTTAGGTTTACGTTTTAGGGTTTAGGTCCAAGGATTAACCTATGTAAATTAGTTTTTAGGGACCTATGTAAATTTTGTAACCTAGGGTTTCTAGGGTTTTGAAATTTCTAAGTTTTAAATGTGTTCAATTTAGGTTTAGTTTTTATGGTTTTCAATTTACAATTTAAATTTCTTTGTTTCATTGACATTTTTCATTTTTTAAATGCAATTAAAAACTATAAAACATTGAACTAAAACACACTAAACAAACAAAAACTAAATACTAATTAAAAAACAAAAAAATATATATAAAGCAAAAAAAAATGAAGAATTCAACCAACCTAGAGGTCGATGAGGTCACTAGTGTTGATGGGAGGAGGTGGCAGTCAAAATTTTGTTTAGTCAAGGCCTTTAAAATATGCAGCAGCTCTCCTTTTTCTTCTCGATTCCGGATTAGAATGGTGAAAAATGAATTACGATTGATTTATTTAAAAAATACTTTCTAAAACAAATGCGATGTTTTTCAAAAGCATATACACATTTTCATAATGCATATTCATTTTAGGTTTCGTGCGAGTTTGAGCCTTGAAAGCGTCTTGTTCGGATCTAGGCTTCGGTGCACCTGATCAGTAGCAGCGTGCGGATTTCTTGCGAAACTTTTCTTTCCAGAACTTTCCCTCTTTGTGTACCCAACTGCTTGCTAATTATATATAGTGCCAATGTTTATTTAATTCATGTCATAATAGGATGTATTAAGGGGTCCTAATAGGATGTCTTAAGGGGTCCTAATACGACATCTTAAGGGGATAAAATAAGAGTATAATTAAGTATAAATATTAAGTGATATAAACAAGTATTAGACTTTAGGGTGACTCATCATAAAAAATGATATAATTAAGTATAATATTTAGGATATTTCCTAATAGGATGTCTTAAGGAGATGAAATACTTCAAAGTACATGTCTCATATTTAAATCACAATTGATATAATTAAGTAACTTAGAATTTAGGATGACTCATCATAACAATCATATTCTATACAATTTAAATAGTGTCAATGTTTATTTAATTCATGTCATAATAGGATGTCTTAAGGGGTCCTAATAGGATGTATTAAGAGGTCCTAATATGATGTCTTAAGGGGATCAAAGAAGTTGTCAAAATTTGGTGAAGTTGCCCAAGGCAACCAAATTTAAAGGTAATATACATGTTGTTTAGTGATTATACAATCAAATTTAAAGTTTCAAAGTAGGGTGACTCATCATAACAAATGATATAATTAAGTATAATATTTAGGATGTGTCCTAATAGGATGTATTAAGGGGATGAAATACTTCAAAGTACATGTCTCATATTTAATCACAATTGATATAATTGGTTTAACAATAATATACATGATATTTAGTGAGTATATAATCAAATTTAAAGTTTTAAAGTAGGAAAACATGCACATTTAACAAACAAAATATATAGAATATTGATTTTGATACATAAAAGTATAAAGTATAATTGTGTATGTACATGTATACAAATTTGTAAAAAATGTTTAATTGTGCAAGTATGTATGTACATATATGTCAACTCAAAACAATGTTTACAAAATTTGGCTATGCCATCTCAAGAACATCTGAAACTTGTGCCTGAAATGTAGTACGTCTTCATGCCACCTGATATCAAAATGGTACAAGAAATATCAATGAAATCATCAAAACATACATATTTTAATTTATATAAAACTATCTATATGTACATAGCTCAAGTACCTATATTTAAAAGTATTCCACAGTGTGTAGGTTGAATCTTCATCCTCTCCTTTTTGTTTCAAAATATGAGATCAATGTGATGATGGCTTAAGGATACAAAAAAGGATAATAAATCAATTTTAACTATTAATGTACAAGAAATATCAATATATAATCAAAATATGTATTTAAATATAATTTAACTAATAATTACCTATTTTTACCAAGTATTCCATGTTGTCTAGGTTGAATTTGCATGGACTCTCCTTTTTGTCTCAAAGTATGCAATGAATTTGTGATGATAGCTTAAGGATATAAAAGGACAATTTAAATCAATTTCAACTAATAACACACTTGAGAAATATCAAAACATGTATTTAATCTATTTAAAAGGACAATATAAACTAAAACTATGTTTACCTATATTTACTTATTCCATTGTACCATCCGTATCCTCTCTCTTTTGCAATGCATCTATGGTGTCTCATGCTCTTCCATATAAATTGTCCATATCTCTTTATTTGTAGGTATTCCACGATACCAGTCTAGTTTTACATTTGTTTCCACCACCAAATGTGAGTAGTGTATAATCTTCTTATGTGTTTCATAATCTTCAAATGTAGGCAGACCATTCTTCCTTCTCAGGTATTTTCGTAGCCAAGTGCCAACAACCACCACCGATCCTATTGGATAACATGATAGCCATCATCAAATAAGTTCTCAAAATTTTCTTAAGGGGATCAAAGAAGTTCTAAAAAATTGCTTAAGGGGATCAAAAACTTGTTATCAAAATTTGCTTAAGGGGATCACCATACCTGTTAGATAATGATAGCCATCATCATCTTCTTGAGGTGATATTAACTTATGTTTAGTCTCCACACAACGATCCAACCAATATTTTGTTTCCTCTTCATTCCCCTCAGGTGCAACAACATACACATTTCCTACAAACAAAATTTGATTTAATAACTTGCGCATGTCTATATAATTTAACCAATCTACATACATCCATTTATATGTATATAAATAAATAATTTAGTATTACAAATTAGTAATAAAGTGAAATAAATTGAATTAAATTACCTTCTTGTACAAGGTCTGAAACACAGTCATAGTC
Source organism: Sequoia sempervirens (assembly GCA_007258455.2). Classification (NCBI taxonomy): domain Eukaryota; kingdom Viridiplantae; phylum Streptophyta; class Pinopsida; order Cupressales; family Cupressaceae; genus Sequoia; species Sequoia sempervirens. The sequence goes on from VDFB02190100.1 coordinate 16,196, forward strand.
TTCTGATGCAAACATGATCATTTTCTTCAATTGTTGTTTCATATTGATCATGTGCTTGTATAGGTGTCAACGATCTTTTCTTCCACTCTTCAACCCATTCTGTATTTTCACATGCTTCCCAATCTCCTGAGATACAAAAATGACAAAAACATGCAATCTCCCTTGTCTATATAGTCCACGTGCTTGCATTCAAACTCTTAAATGACTGCCATTTAGTAGATCCATTGATTGTCTCACAATCAAGTCTAGGTAGAATGTTCTCTTCTTTAACCAACCAAAAGAATAAAAAAACTGTAGAGTACTCACTGGAACTAGGTGTAGATAATCTTGTATTGCACCAATCCACAATCCCACTTGCATCTTTAAACTTTACTGCATCCTCAAATTTCAATTATTCTCTAGCAAGAATTCTTTTAACACACACACCAGCTCCATCGTGTTCTCCTTTACCATGCCCAACTTCAAAAAAACTCCACATATGTTGGACATTAAGTTCCTTGTGAACCCTACTTAACCAATAGAACATTCAAACATTCTTGAACTGTCACACACAATTATTTGACCATATGAGGTGTTATGTCATCTAGATTCCTCTTTCTCTTAAATCTATATAAAATATATTGAAATAGTATTGAACAAACTCTGACGATTGTAATTGATTGTCACTCAAATAGAAATGATACTCC